>JARQOC010000003.1:683025031-683120763 GCA_033576535.1 Allobates femoralis | reverse complement strand
GGAGGACTCTGGGGGAAGGGCCCGGGATTCTGCTTGGAGGACTCTGTTTGGGTCACCATACTTTGCTGGTGGGGTTGAGGGGAGTGAGTCCAGTAGGGTCATCATACTGTGTGTGGAGGGTATTGTGTAAGAATTCACAGTGGTGGTATATTACTGTGTTTGGGGGCACTTTGCCCTTTCATAAAAGGTATGTCAACAATCTAGGGGCTTTGATAAAAGAATAACTTTGTAAGGGCTGCAAAGTTTGAGCTCTGCTTTTCTTTGACCTCACTGAATCTGTTTTTTGTGATTTTAATGTACTCCCATGCCTGAGAGGAAATAACCAGTGCTACTGTCATGTGGTCTTACTTTTAAGGTTTACTAGTTAAAATGTACTTTGTTCGTGGGACATCCCTGTTAAATTTGTTTACATATTAAAATGTTTATTACATTTAGGGCTCATTCAGACAGAGCGTTTGTACTCTGCTTTAGTTCTTTCCTTTGGTGCAGTTTCTGTACCAAAAAAAGGATCTTTTTTTTCTTTTTTTTTTTTTTTGCAAAAAAGCATCACAATGCATCATTCGTTTGTATTGCTTTTTTGCTCCGTTTTTGGGGGACACAGACAGACATAAACACTTTCTTACCACCTCGGTGTTCTCTTCCTTCCGGGCACCGGCAGGACCTTTGAGTACTACGAGTACTGACAGGACCTGCTCATGTGACTCTCAGGCTGGGTCACATGGGCAGGTCCTGTCAGTGCTGTACCAGCAGGTCTTGCCAATGCCCGGAAGAGAGACCTCATCAAGCCTCACTGGGATCGCCAGGGAGGGTAACTAATGGAGCATTTGTGGTGTGGAAAGTGCACTAGAAAAATGGAGCACTAATTGACATGTTCATTATTTTCTGGATGCGCTTTCTGCACATTAACACAGTAGCCAAAAATGCTGATGTCTGCGCAACAAATTGAAAATCCCATTCAATGTGCACCAAAAATGGATGAGCCACTGCGTCTGCCAGCAGATTTAAAAAGAAAATGCACCACCAAAAATGGATCAGAAATGTGCAGTGTGAACATAGCCTTAGGCCCATTTCACATAACGATTTTTTCCTGTCCGTGGGGATCCTGTTTTTTTGCAGGACCCCACAGACAGCAACGGACTGGTCCGGATGTGTAACTCTGGATGCCATTTCTGTGTCCGGATGTGTGATTTTGACAGATCCGGACACAGAAAGAACTGGGAGGAGCCCGAGCCTGCAAAGCACAGGCAAGCGGGGCTGACTTTCACTTTCGCAATGTATATACATAAATAAAACAATGGTTAAAAATAAAAAATAATGCTCACCTCTCCGGCGTGTGTCCTTCGATGTGCGGCATCCACCTCCGATGGCTTCAGGACCTTAATCAGCTGACCATTTCCTTCTTTCGTTTTCGTTCCTTCTCGTGTACTGAGCATGCTCAGTACACTAAAATTGGATCCAGGAAATGATCCTGTCTTTTTCCCGGATCTGAGCCCCATAGACCCCCATGTTATTTAAATCGGACAGCGTCGGATCTGATGCTGTCCGATTCTGTCCGATTGTGTCCGCTGTGCCTAAAATCGGAGTAGTCTCCAATTTTGGGGACGTGAAAAAAGCCGACACAATCAGATCCCTACACACACAGATGGCTATTGGCACGGATTGGTGCTTCATAGGGATACATGAGGGCCAAATCGGATCAGTGGCTATTCGTTTCACAACGGATAGCCATGAATCCCAAAAAAATCATGATGTGAAGGGGGCCTTAATGATAAGGAAAACTTCCTAGATGTTAGATATTTATTGTTTATAAATATCAAGGTTGGCCCACAAGTTTGTTCAAGTTTAATAGTGGTCCTCTGTGTATTTGAGTTTATAATCTTTTGTGGCTTTTCATTCCACCAGCTCTCATGTTGTTATTATTATTGTTATTATTATTATTATTATTATAATATATATATATATATATATATTTTTTTTTTTTTCCTTTTTAAGCCATGACGGTATTCACCCATTTCAACATGACTTCAATGTATAACCTGATTCTGATGGTATGGCAGAATGTGAAGCATCCAAAGCTCTAACACCCCCCCCCCCCTCTTACTGCCACTCCATGGCCACAACATTTGGAAGCAAAATTGTTTCTTAACTGGCCTTAGTGGTAGATGGAGCTTCGGCCATCTGCCGCCAGCCTTACCATTAAAGGAACTTTTTCAGGTAATTTTTCAGATACTAATTGTACCCTTGAATTGTGCCTGGAAAGACCTTTCCGAATATGTAAAAATCATTACTGTACTCTCTGTAGTTCTCTTGCTATAAGCACATTCACATCCTGCAGGCAGCTGTCTGCACTAGTCCGGCTCATTCCTTTCACTCCCGAGTACTCTGCAGTAAAATGTTATTTAAATAATACCTATCCAAGCTGATATTCTGCCCCCCCCTCCCTCTGTGCTGGTCACACTGAAGATCTCAGACGTCTGCAGGCTCCTTTAGGCTGCCTTCACATTTGCGTATGTGAACGCAGCTTATGCTGCGTTCCCATACGCATCCAAACGCATGCGCACTGCGTTCCTATGTTTAACATATGAACGCATAGTGCCTGCGTTTGGCAGCGTTTGCTGCGTTCGGGTGCGGATGCGGACCATATCTGCTCCTTCCGGTGTCCCGCACCCGGGACGCAGCATGTCGCGTCCCTGGTGCGGACAAGAGTGTGTGATCTGTACGCAGGCATCCGCCTGCATACGCAAATGTGAAGGCAGCATTAGAGAGGGAGGGAGAGATGGGAGAGGTGTTTGTGTTGTAACTCTTGTAGTAACATCACTACAGGGTGTGCTGTCTATAAAAGATTTCTATGTGTTTTATATGGATGTTGGATTTCCTGCATACATGTAATGTGTGTATATGCTGAGCAAATCATCAAATGTTCATATAAACAAAAAGAAATATATCTCAGAGAGCACAAACTACACATATGCCTCTGCTACACACAATGAAGATGTGAGATGTGCAGCTGCTAAGAGCACACACCTCCTTCCCCCTTCCTTCCTCCTCTGCTGTGACTGCCTGCACCTGGACAGCCGACACACAAGATACAGACCCAGATGAGGCTATTGTAGTGCAGCGATGTCACTACATGAATATTCATCCCTACGGAGTGGGCTGCAGAGTGGTCACTTCTGTGATTGACAGGTGGAATGAATCTTTTTTTTTTTTTTTGCAGTTTACAGAGGATTATGGGTTGGGGGGAGTATAAATAAAATAAATGCATGAATAGAAAGTGCTTCACAAAGTAATTAGAAAATTATATCAGTTACGTATGGTTTTTGACCTGACCTATTCCCTTTTAAAAGTAGACACATTGTACAAATAAAATGTAACTTTTGGATAAACAAGTACTCAGGCATCAGATAAGGTGTGCAAACCTTGCTCTGACTTTTCAGAGGGAGAACAATGTGACCACAGGACATTTTGCTGCATTTTTTTCTGCAGTTTCTGCATGCAGTTTACCATTGGTTTTATGGCAATGTATGCTAATTTGTTCCTGCGGTTTGGATTTATAGAAAAACCAATGTGTTTCACAGAAATGTTGTGTCCACACATTGGTTTTGCAAGTGTCAAGAACTGTCCAATCCCTCTGGTTTTGCTGCGGATGGGAGAGAATTGACACGTTCTATTTTTTCTGCGTTTTTGCTGCAGTCAATGGCAAAAACGCAGGATCTGAACGCAGCAAATCTGGCAAGGACTCTAGGATCCTTGAAACCAGTACAGGTTTTGCTGCGTTCAGGACTGCTTAAAAAATGTCCTGTGGGCACATACCCTAAGGAGGTGACCCACATTGAGTACTACGCAAGCAAGAAAAAACTGCTTTTAGTAATGGGAAAGTGAGGGACACAATTTTTACACTTTTATGACCATTAAGATGTCTGACTACTGGGAGCTAAAAATTTACATGCTGTGAAGCTAGTTTAAAGAGGACCTGTCACCAAACCAGGCATGGTGATCTAATTACAGCACTGGATGCAGCATGTCTGCAGCATGCAGACAAGGGGTCCCCCAGCACTTGAGCAGCCCTGTACCCCGAGATAATACACTTAGAAAACTTACATGCTACAGCCATTAAGGAGGTGGCTAGGGGCTGCAGCCAAGGGCAGATTCACACCCCCTGCATGTTTAATCTGCCCACCGCTGCCAATCATTCTCTCCCTGTCTGCAGCATTTAAATAGTTTATTTTTCTCTCCCGTTTAGCCCCGCTCCTCAGGGGGCGGGGCCAGCGGACTTTCTGGGAGAGAGAAAAAAAAACTCTGTTTAAATGCTGCAGACAGGGAGACAATGATTGGCAGCGGTGGGCAGATTACACATGCAGGGGGTGTGAATCTGCCCTTGGCTGCAGCCCCTAGCCACCTCCTTAATGGCTGTAGCATGTAAGTTTTCTAAGTGTATTATCTCGGGGTACTCGGCTGCTCAAGTGCTGGGGGACCCCTTGTCTGCATGCTGCAGACATGCTGCATCCAATGCTGTAATTAGATCACCATGCCTGGTTTGGTGACAGGTCCTCTTTAAAAATTATTCCCAATCTGTAGGAAAAGGGACAATTTTCTTATTATTTGGAATCCAACCACTGAGATCTCTCTAAGGCTAGGGTCACACACACAGATATCTGTGCAGATATTGTTCACAGATCTCTGGTTGAAGTGAAATCATGGACAAATTGATCTATTTTGTGGCCATATACAAATAGACCAATTTGTCCAAGATTTCACTTCAACCAGAGATCTGTGAACAATATCTGCACAGATATCTGTGTGTGTGACCCCAGCCTAAGGCTACTTTCACACTACGATTTTGGAGGGAGCCGATGCTGTCCGATAAAATTGGACAGCATCAGCTCCTTCTGATGCCTGGAATCGGATGCCAAATAGGCATCCAATTCCGACAGAAAATAGGATGCCCGCCCTCCTGTCAGATCGCTCCCTGAGCTGTCACAGCTGTCTCTCCTCCGCTCTCTCCTCTCTCCCCCGGCCCTCCCCGCTTCTTCTCCCCCGGCCCTCCCCGCTTCTTCTCCCCCAGTCCTCTCCTTTGCTCCCCCTCTCCGGGCTGATAAAAAAAAAATAGACAATGTCTGCTCACCTGTTCCCGAGGCACCCACCGTCTCCCGCACGGTCCCGCAGGCTCCCGGTGTCCTCCCGGTGTCTCCCATGTCTGCAGAGGTCTTCTTCTGAACAGGACCTGCCGTGATGTCACAATCACGTGACCGCCTGTTAACATGGTGTAACCGGCGGTCACGTGACTGTGACATCACGGCAGGTCCTGTTCAGAAGAAGACGACCTCTGCAGACACTTGAGACACCGGGAGGACACCGCGAGGACACCGGGAGCCTGCGGGACCGTGCGGGAGACGACGGGGCCCTCGGGGACAGGAGAGCATACATATTTTTTTTTTTTTTTTTAACCTCTGCTTTCCTAGTTAGGAGCAGTTTTACTGTGCTGAGCATGCTCAGTACAGTAAAATCGGGTCCGAGGACACATCCGATATTTCCTCAGACCCTGCTCCATAGGGCCCCATGTTAAAAACATGGGGTTGGGTCGGATGTGCACTAAATGGCATCCGATTTGGTCCAATCCGATTTTATTTACGGTGCAATAATCGGAGCATGCTCCAATTTTTGCACCGATAAAAAAATCGGACAGAATGGGACCGGACCAAATCGGATGCCATTTAGTGCACATCCGATTCGGTCCGATGCCCATAGGGCTGCATGGGGGCCAAAATCGGTCCGATGCTGTCCGATTTGTATCGGGCAGCATTGGAAAAGAGAAAATCGTAGTGTGAAAGTAGCCTAAGAATAGGACTCTGCAGAGACTTGTCTTCATGAAGCGGGCATAGAATACTTCTACATTCATTATCCATAATACTGCTGGAGATGTCCAAATACAGCACTCAGGAGTGGTGGAGGTTCCAATGCTAGGATCCCCAGCAATAATGTTATGCTTTATCCCTTGTATAGTAACCATTGGAAGAAAGAGTCTAGCATTTTTTTTTATATCCTGCTCCTCCCCATTTGATTGTCTCTCACTATCTGCACTTCTTTATATGGCATATTCATTTTCTTCATTTGTTTTTCCTGCTTACATTCAGACTTTACCATGATTTTTCTTTGCATCTTTCTCCTATATGCTCTTCTTCCAACCTGATGATACATCAGCATATTATTACATGGTCAGATTAATCCAGTATCATCTCTGCCTAATGTATTCTAAAGTAATTATCTTCCCTTCCGAAGTCTCCTAAATTAGCTGATATTTTGTAGCTGAATTATATTTATAAATTAAATTTATCTTTATTTATTGGTTGACCAGTGGCAGAAGGAATTAAATATTTAACTAGCCACTTCATAGAGGAAGAGGATAGGAACGCTACTTCCACTTATAGGAGGTAGCAATCCTAAAAATCATTGTCTTCCCTTTAAAGAGCACTGCCAATAATTTAGGAAAATCCAAACCAGAAACTATAAGATGACCCGCCCCAGGGTCGAGGGGTACCCAGTTCCGGGGGATGTCACGGGGCCTGATGCCCAGTCCAGTGATCCTGGTGGTCGCTGACAAAGGGGAACAGTCAATAAAAATAGTGATTCATGACGCCATCTACGGTTCCGGTAATGTTACCGGCGCTGTGGGATAGACCTCCGGGGTGATGGTGGAGCAGCAAGATGGTTTCGCTCCCAGGAACAGTAGTGGCTGTTGGGAGTTGTGGGACAGTCTGAGACGCAGCTACACCAGGCCCTGTCACTTGTTCTTCTCATGCTGCGTTCGGCGACTCATCAGGCACAGGCAAATAAAGTACAACGCACAGTCTTTAACTCTGGACAGGTTTACTGGCAGTTCTTAAAAAACAGTCTTTACGGGTCTGCCTGGCCTTGGTAGTCGCTGGAAATTAGGATGCTGCACTTGGGTCCCTCAGTGGAATGCCTGCTGTTCCTGTCCGGTCCCTTCCTGTGAACTCTCCTGTCTCCCTCAGTGCTCCCGCGCGCAGAACCTGAAGTCAGCTCCCACAGATCCTCTTTCTGAGCGACTCCTCTCTGAGTCCTTGGAACCCTATACGGGGCTATTTTCTGGGTGCGCCGGGTGTCGTCCCCAACTTTCTAAAGAAGCTAGGGCCTCCGGTTCGGCGGCTTGGGGGTGAACACCTGTACCGCTCCTCTGTTCCGGGACTGAACCCCTCCGGTCGGTACGCGTCCGGATTCTGGCGCACTGAAACACCTGTAATATTAAAGATGGCTGGCACACCTCTATGTTGGGTGCTAGCTGGAAAAATACATAGCGTTACTAGATAATTATCCGCTGCACACCAACATCAGAAATTCTAGCGACAAAAAAGCTAATGGCTGACATGTATTAATGCACAGTGTAAACTGGAGCAAAAGGCACAGTAGAAAACTACTCAAAGCTTATGTAAGGAATAACATGAGAGCTTAGCTGATGTGATGGCCATGACATCCGAGCCCAGTAACCGCGGCAAGGTCTCTCATTCTACCGGGTCCTACTCTAGTTGCCTTATGTCTGCAGTGAGAACTTGCGTGTATGGGTATATGCCACTTTTTGGACTGTTATCGTAGAGAAAGAATTGACAAATGCAAGTAGCAGCACACCACCACAATAGAATGTAGAAATCAATAAAGCTTTTTATTAAGGACGGACAACAACATTTAAAAACAATTAAAACACATATACGGACCACAGTCCACAAGGAGAAGGCCCCTGTAATTATAGATTACATATCTCAAAACCAGTCTCTCATAAATGCATGCAATGCACATAACTCAGTAATGCAAAGAATTTTATATATAATATGGTCGTGGTTATGCAATTATTCCCATATATATTAGGAACAAATCCTAGGTAATATCCAAAGGATCTGCAGGAAGTGCATTACTAAAAATAACTGACAGACTGATGAAGCATCACCTGGCAAATGGAACCCATCAACCCATTAACTGTGTAATGAACACAGGAAGCGCAGCAGCTAGGTGTATTCTAGTATCCGTGAAAGACCGGCACAAATAACCTGGTGTGTGAGAGATCTCACAAAAATGAAGCCGAAAATGAGGCTGTATCTCACCAGTGAGCCGTCTTCCCAGTGATCTGTGCGCCCGCAAGGAGTGATGATACCCCAGCCACGTGTGTAGCTGGAGCGGTGTAGGGAATCCACTGTCAGGGAGCGTGGTATATGGGAGGCAGGGAGCCCGGTTCCCACGCGTATCGCCGCTATGGAGCGGCTTCGTCAGGGAGGCGTGGTTTACATCCGGCGTCCCGCCCTTAAATATTAGTGCCAATCAGGCGGCTGTGTCAGCCGCGTTGTGTGTCACCATGACTCCCCAAGAGGAAGCGGAAATGACGTTACGGGAGTTCTCAGGGCCATGTATAGGATTCCAATCAGTGCACAAGTGATAATGCTATAGCGGAATCGTTGCAAAGAACTGTAAGAAATCACAAAGAATGTTATCCAAATAGAATATGATCGTGATCCTGCTAGAAAGACCTTAATTTTACAAAGTTATTCGTTATGTTATAGCAATCGATCCTACACATAGTGTATATAGATGATGATACTCAACATATTGAATGTAAATATAAGGACCATGGAAAACAAATGAAGAGAGTCCATAAATATGTTGTTAATCATATGTGTACAATTCTAACAAGGTCACACACATAGAAACTGTATACTATACCATCCTCTCAAATTGGATGTAAATACTCTGTATTATAGGCATGGTTTATCTCAAAGAATGGGTCAATGATGACCCGGCGTACCAAGAGGACAAAGAGTCCCCATGATACGTCAACCGGTATAGCCTAATGTTCCCCTCTAGTGAATATTCTAAGGATGTATATATTGGGTAACAATTTTTGCCTAGGAGAGGTTGGACAATTTTGATTATTTAGATTTTACACAAGGATTGCAGAATACAACCCCTACAATTTATGCAGGAGCGGTACTCACGTACATATACAAAAGCTGAAATATCAGTGAAAACATGTATAATGCTTCTGATCTCAATCCAGTCAAATGTCCTCCATCTTGGAACAATTATTACTCAAATATCAGGAGAATGTTGTTATACATCATACGAGCAACGAAATCCTATTCATTCAGTCCATCGAAGGTACCATGAGTAAAGACGATGATCTTGCAATCCTAGATCTAAAAACAGAAAAGGAATAAAGAGGGGGGAGGAAAAACGGGGGGGGGGGGGAAGGGGGAGGGGGGGGGAAGGGAGGGGATGTAGGGAAGGGGGGGGGTGGTTTATTATAAAGGATCTGGTGACATTTAAAGGGTCACCCCCAGGTAACAACCTGATAGTTAAGTCCCCAAGAAACCGGAAAAAAGGAGTTCCTCATTAATTCCCGAGGGAGAAGTTGAATTGAGGTGGTAAATCCACCTTGACTCCAGTCTCAAGAGGGGTTTCTTCCTATCCCCTCCCCTGATGTTATCTGTAAGTCTCTCCAACCCAACCACTCTAGTACCCGATAGTCGGCCCTGATGTTTACTCAAATAATGCGAGGCCACAGAAGTCAAGGTAATACCCTTCTCAAAGTGGTCCGCGGCTAATTGGATAGTTGATATGTGTTTTTGTATGCGTTTTCGCAGTTCCTGCCCCGTCATCCCAACGTATAGTTTGTTGCATGGACAAATAATTGCATAAACAACAAATTTTGTTTTGCAATTGATGTAATGTTTTAATCTATGTTCTTTGTTGTCTCCCGGATTCAAGAAACTATCCCTGGTCGGGTTCATGAGAGGGCATATACTGCAAGAACCACATGGAAAGGATCCTTTTAATCTCATTCCACGTCCCAAACTTTGAGTGGGTCTCCTAAAATGGCTTCGTACCAATGTATCCCTCAGAGTTTGGGCCCGTCTTGCTGTAATCTTTGGTCTGTTACCGATATCTAAACGTATCCTAGGATCCATGGACAAAATGTCCCATTGGCTTTGTAGAATGTTACTGACCTTATTCCATTGGTTATGGTAGTCCATGATGATCCTCGGTGTGTTGTCTACAGGTTTGATCCGATGTTTTAATAGACTCTCTTGGGTATTTGACTTGGCCCTCCTGAAGGCATTGGAGATAATACGTTTTGGATATTCTCGGGCCGAGAATCGTTCAGTTAGAGCTTGTGATTGAATCTTGAAGTCATCGTCATCCCCACAGTTCCGTCGGACCCTAAGGAATTGACCTATCGGTACACTTTTCCGTACATGATTAGGATGAAAACTCGTGTAGTGTAGAAGGCTATTTGTCGCCGTGGGTTTCCTATATAGATCTGTATATAGTTGTTCATCCTTGACCACAATCCTTAGGTCCAGAAAAATGGCTTCTGTAGGAGATGAGGTAAAAGTTAAAAAAATATTTAACGAATTGGAATTTAAATCTTCCAAAAATGTTCTACATGATACATCATCTCCGCTCCAAAGAAACACCACATCATCGATGTATCTATACCATCCCTGGACAAATGTTTTGTAGGCTGGTTTATGGTAGACAATTTGTTCCTCCCACCAACCTAACAAATAAATTGGCAAAGGCTGGCGCACATTTTGCCCCCATAGCTACTCCGGAGATCTGTCTGTAATAACTCCTATCAAATGTGAAGTAGCTATGAGACAATAGAAAGCCCAGCAGGTCTAGGAGAAAGGAATCATGAAGCCTATCCCTATTAGTCTGTTTGTCCAAGAAATAGGTAACTGCTTCTAGTCCATGATTGTGTGCGATGTTGGTGTAAAGCGATTCAACATCGCATGTGACTATCAGGTTACCTGTGGGTATACGAAGTGTGCGTGTTCTCTTGATGAAGTCCGTGGAATCGCGGATATACGAAGTCAATTCCTGTACCATCGGTTGAAGGTAATAGTCTATATAGGATCCAGCCTTCTCGCAGATGCTCCCGATACAGGAGACAATTGGTCTCCCCGGTGGTTGACCGAGACTTTTATGGACCTTTGGGAGAAAATACAAAGTAGGGGTAACGGGTTCCGAAATCCAAATAAAATCCTTCTCTTTTTTAGTGATAGCCCCGCTTCTGAATCCTGCATCAAGGAACTCTGCAAATCGTCTTTGAAAATAGCATGTTGGGTCCGAGGGCAACTTAGTGTAGAATTTATCATTACCCAATTGTCTCTTGGCTTCCTCCACATACATTTCCCAAGGCCATATTACCACGTTCCCACCCTTATCTGCCTCCTTGATTATAATGGTGGTATCATTTTTCAAATCAAGAAGTGCCTTTCTTTCCTTACTGCTGAGGTAACCACCCCAACCATGTTGATCTGGCAATTGTGTGATGTCTTTTTTCACCAAGTCAAAGAAAGTTTGAACTGCAGGGAACAAAGATAAAGGAGGTGCAGTGGAGGACTTGTTCCTCAAGGGGCAAGGACGCCTACCTGTGCTGGAAATGTCTGTGCACCCTCCCCCCGCCCTGTAGCTGCAAGGAGACTGCATATTATTTGTAGCTTTGGTTCCAGACACACTCCTTAAAAGCAGGTTTTAATTGCATTTAGTGGCATATACCCCATACACACAAGTTCACACTACAGACATAAGGTGACTAGAGTAGGACCTGGTAGAATGAGAGGCCTTGCCGCGGTTACCGGGCTCGGATGTCATGGCCATCACATCAGCTAAGTTCTCATGTTATTCCTTACATAAGCTTTGAGTAGTTATCTACTGTGACTTTTGCTCCAGTTCACACTGTGCATTAATACATGTCAGCCATTAGCTTTTTTTCTTGCTAGAATTTCTGATGTTGGTGTGCAGCGGATAATTATCTAGTAACTCACTGAAACACCTGGTGCCCCTAGGGTCCCTTTTTGTGCTGACGGCTCCTCCACATCTTCTACTCCTCGCTCCCCAACTGACCAACTGACTGACGCTCGTCCCACCCACACACTTTTCTACCCTGTCAGTCCTCCCATGGGACTGGGTTCTCCCTACCTAGGTGTGTGTGGATGCATGTCATGAGGGTCCTTTGTGCAGCATCCCAATTCCTCAGCCACAGGAATACTACACACACTTTTATGGGTGCAGTACCCCTCCGTGGAGTCCCGACCAGTGGGGCGCCACACAGACATGTGATTTGGGATGTTTTTCCTCATCAATGCAAAGTAGGAGAAATGGTTTGGCTGGGTGAGAGGCCACTGACAGGCTCTCTAAGGGGGAACTTTTCTCCTTTTATGAAGAGTGCAAAATTGGCAGAGGGAGACATTTAGGCCACGCAATGCTCTCCTGGGAATTTAAATATGAAAATGGAATTTTATAGGGGTTGTCCTCTACTTAGCAACCCCTTCTCATTTTCCATGTTATGCCCCATTAAAATAAAAAAGCTTATATTCCCCTCCCATTTCGGCGCCATTTCAGCGATGCTGGGGCTTGCGTAAGGTTGTGATGGCACATGATCCTTGTGGCCAATCACCGCCGGGCTCTCTCTCTCTCCCACTGGATTCTGAACATCCGCCTCTATTGATTTGAATTGGGGTAGATGTGCAATAACCGGCTGCGGGCACTATACAGTTGACTGATCTATGCTAGTTGTCACACACCCACTGATCAGCTATTGATTACCTATCATAATTATAGCTTATCAATATAAAATTCACGGATAACCTATTTAAACTGGCCATACAGTTGAGATATTTATCTGCAGCTCTTTTGTAAATGTAGCCTATTTATCAGTTTTTAGTAAACTGCAGGCTTCAGATTGTCAGCAAATTTCACCTAAGTTTGCTAGATCAGCTGATAAATCTCCTATGTGGCCAGCTTTAGAAAATTGTCTAGACCAACAATAAGTATGGTTCTTAGAAGTTTCTCAGTCGGGGAAATTTGTAGAGAAACTTCGTGGTGTTAAAACTTCATTTTTCAGGCTTCATTGCAGAGCAAGACAATCTGTTCTTGCATGTACAATATACCGTATGATATTAACATGAAAAAATTCACATGTTAATTCTTACATTAGGAAATAGTGTAAATTAACTATGGTGATTATAACCTAGTTATATCCTTTATGTAAATGCGTGTCACTTCTCTAAAATGGAAAGGAAACTGATATTTACGAACTGTTACAAAACTCACATGACTAGACAATTTGTGGGTGTGATGTCTGAGTAGAAAGCCTCAACGCTGGGTCAGTGCTGCATTTGCTGGGCTCCCAATGGTTAATTTGATAGTATATTAAAATATGTTTAGGTGTTCTTGTTTAAAGATATTTCTAAAAGGCATTCTATGTATCCGACAACCCCTTTAAAGGGGTGGTCGTGCACCTAAAATGTTCTTTTAAAATATCTATTTTTACACCATAACCACTTTTGTAATTTTGTTTTGTTTTATAATTCCAAATTATTCTTCTCCTGCTTATCCAAGCAAGAAAAGTGTTTCCAGCGAATGTTGAAGGAACAGTAATAGACTTTTTTTTGCAAAAAAAACTCTTCAATATTTAATGACTCCAAAAATATTACACATATAGACTAACAATCAACCCCTCACCCCCCAAAAGTACGCATTTCAGGCATTATTGAAGGTTTTTTGCAAAAAGCGTCTATTACTGTTTCTTCAACATATGCTGGAAACACTTTTCTTGCTTGGATATACCTGTGCATAGCCTGAACTGGGCTACATCTGTGCTGAGGCGTCCTAAACCGCTCTCAAAGTGGTGAGCTGAAATAATTTTTTTTTATTCATTTTATCTTGCTTATCCCGCTATATGTTTTTATTTTTAAACTTCTTGTGACATATCATTTGAGGAGTCTCAAACGGGATGTCACAGGAAGACGGCCCTACGGTCACTTCCATGTAGCTTCTGTCATTAGACTTTAACCAATCAGTTGAAAATCCTTAGGGTGGAAACACACTATCCTACTTACATGCGAGTCTCTCGGACGAGACTTGGATCAGTGACCCTGAACGGCCTCCCCCTCTCTAGACAGGGAGTGTGGAGCTGCATAGAAATACAAGCAGCTGACATTCCTGTCCTGACAGGAGAGAGTCTGTTCCAGGTGACTGCTCCAAGACTCATCCAACTGCTTCGTATATCACACGGACAGTGTGATTCCAGCCTTAGGGTCTATTTACTTACTGAACATCATAAATAACCCTATTAACTTTGTGAGTTTGCAGTTTGACAATGTGAATAAAAGCTTATGGTGCACAGTCAGTGGGTAAGGAAGAGAGAAGTAGGCCCTGTCAGCTACACCCCCTCCTATCCCATTCCTTATAACAGGGGTCGGTACCCTGATAAAAGATAAGGTGCCCCCACTCAACGGTGACTGTCCCTGGACTTGTCCTTCCCTGTCCCTTCAAAGACAGAAACAGCGCTCACTCTAACTTATTTGGTTAGGGGCAAACATTGTGTTTAAATAATGCTGTGGGACCATCCTGATTAAGACTGTGCTCCCTAGTGTCTAAAAAGGGGGCTGTCGGTCCCTGATAAGTGTAGACCGCCTAGTTCCGAGGGTCAGCACCCTGATATAGCGGTGTGGCGCCCCTGCTCCTGGTGGCTATCACCTAGGCTGTCCCTACTCCTGAAAACCTTTCTTATGAATTCACAATACAAAGTCAGTTCAGCAGATTAACACTTGTGATGGGATATTAAGGCACTTATATTAATCAGCGACCACCCAGCCCATGTTTAGCGCTCGACGCGTTTCTCTTGCGGTCATCGGGAGGCCGATAATACATGCTCCATCACTGTGCTTAGTGATACCAACTTGATGTGACAGGTTTCTATCATCACCCTGAAACAATATATCACCTGGGGTGGCACTGTGATCAGTTACCAATTCTTTTTCACCTCTGCTCTCTGATAGTGTCTCAAATCAATCATGGTGATGAAGGCTTTCACTGCTGCCACAACTATTCTATTACCGCCACTCTATTTCTTGTGATATGGCAGCCCCGCAGTTTCTGTCCCCACAGCATCATTCACAGAAATGAGACGTCATCTGGAGGTTAGAATAAAAACAGTGTGACAGCAGCGCTGCCCCACTGCTGCTGTCACTGCACTGAAACGAGAGTTTTTTACCCTGCTTCCAACCCTCCCCTCTTACGATGTTTCTGTAAGCAAGGTGGCAGGGACATAAGAAATATGATGGTGGTGAAAGAAGCTATGGTCAGTTCTTCCTGCCTCTATAACCATCACAGTCATTGATTTGGGACGTCATCAGGCTCATCAGTGGTGAATGGAGACTGTAGTGACCAAAGTGCCGCCCCCAGATGATATCAATTTTCAGTGGGAAAAAAGGGTGATAAAAACTGCAGAGAAGTGACCGCCGGCTAATCCTCCTGTGATATTCTGTCTGAGACTCTCATAGATTGAAACATCACAGAACAAAAATACCAATACAGGAATTAGAAACCTACAATAGTAAGGCATTTTAAGATAAAGCAAATGACAAAAGTAGTTAGGGTTTAAAAACAGATCTTAATAAAGGGCATTCTGTGTATCAGAAACGTGTCTAAATTTTAAAGCCTGGTTAGCTGATATTTTATTTCAATATATATTTTTGATAATTTTTGACTATCACCCTAACAAATGATTCACATCAGACTCCTGGCTACCACACAAAACTGAACAAGAACATCAGATAATTTTGCAAGTTGAGGTGAAAAGATAAAACCAAGGGCAAGGAAAAATAAAGGCTTACTTTCACTAGGAGTGAGTTAAGACCGAAGTAACTAGTCCTTTTTCCAGGGAGACAAACGCTTTCTCAAGGTATTGGTATTTTGTTTGCTTTTTATCCCTCTGCGCCCCCCCCCCCCCCTTCCTCCTTTGCCCTTTGCTGGCAGAATATTGTTCTCCAGTATGTGTTTGGCTCAGTGGCTGGCAGCAGCAACAACATATTAAAGAGATTTTGCCAGCCTTAGGAAAAAATAAAAACCCACAGCAGATAATAATAATGATGTTTGTTTATATAGCGCTGACATATTCCGCAGCGCTTTACAATTCAGAGATGAGATAAAATAACAAAATGGACTTTTCTCACCTTTTTTTTTTCTCCAAATGAAAGTTTTTAATATTTCACAGTAAATAATAAAGAGGGAATTTATCAATTCATTTGAGTAAATTGTGGTAAATATTTTCAAAAATTATAGCAAGTGTCAAAATTACGTTAAAAAATTTGTTTATTGCACTCTGCAAAATTCAAACAAAAAATTCCATAATCACTTTGGAGGAGATATGGCATTCATCTCTTGAACAAGTATGTTGGGCAGAAATATGACATGTTTTTAGTGTAAATCTTCCCCAGTACGTAGCTGGTATGGATTATCCCCTTCCTGACATGGTTATTTTCCATTTTTTCATCCCCTTCTTCCAAGAGACATACATCTTTTTCCATTTTTCTATCGACATATCCATGTGATGGCTTGATTTTGAGGGACAAGTTGTACTTTTTAGTGACACCATTCATTTACTCTAAAATTGTATGGGGAAAATAAAAATCTTAGTGCTGTGATGGTGCAAAAATGTCATTCCACATTGTTTTTTGGGAAATGTTTTTATGCCATACATTGTGCTAAAGTTCTCCGGGGATCATGAGTCTCCTTACCAATACGATTAATACAATACCAAACTTGACAAGTTTTTTTATTATTTTAGTAGTGAAAACTAAGCAACAGAAATTTGAAGAAAAAATAGTTTTTATTATGTCGCGATTTTTGAGGATTTGTAACGTTTTAATATTTTGGTCAATGGAGCTGTGTAATACCTTGCTATTTGCGGGGTGAGACCACGCATTCCTATGGAGTCAAACTGGTCTCTGCTCCTACATCTATGTGAATTCCCAGAGTGGTATAATTTCCAAATTGTGGTCACTTGTAGGGGTTCCTAATATTCTAGAATTTAGCGGCTCTGCAAATAGTCTGCAAACTATTATAGAAAAATTGCAATACTGCTTCTTCCCTCCCGAATCCTGCCATGTGCCCAAATTTCTAATGTAGAGTCAGGTGTGAGGTATTGCCATTCAACTTCCGCTCCAAAATCTTTCTTGTAATGGCAGAGCAAGCCACGTGTAAGGAAGAATTGGGTGAAAGAAAGTCTGCGCTGTTAAGCAGATAATGGATGTCCAGGCAGGTTATAGAAAAGCAAAGGATTTTATTAGCCTCGACGCATTTCATGCGCCGACTGCATACTTCCTTAGGAGATAAAATCTTTAAACCTGCCTGGACATGCATTATCTGCTGAACAGCGCAGACTTTCTTTCAACCGATTCTTCCTTACACATGGCTTACTTTTCCTTGGGTGGCTCGCAGCGGTTTGGCTTATAGAGCAGTTGTGTCTTACACAACTCCATAAGGTGAGTGGCTTTGGTCTTCACCCCTTTTGTGCCATTGATAAGACCCAATTGCGCCTGTCTTTGCTTTTAAGTGTGTGGTTTGTAATGATAGAAAAATATTAGCCTCAGTGGTTGATAACTTTTAATGGGTAACTGAAAAGATAAGAAAAAGCAAAGCAAGCTTTTGAGACACTATAGCCTCTTCATTAGGCTTAAAGAGAACTAGTCACCCCGCTGCTGCTTAGCAAACTGAATGCAGCATGTCTGCTGCATTCAGGGAAGGGCTCCCCCATGTCTCTAGCCACCCTGTAAGCTTTAAAAAAGACTTTAGAAACCTTACAGTTAAGAGGTCCCCTGGATTGGATCAGAATGAGAGGTCCCTGCCACTGGCACAATCCTCCCTGGCTTCTCCTTGTGTGTCCTGCCCCCTCTGTGTCTGCCGCCGCCTCCTCTTCTGCTGGGTCTGCCCTCCTCTTCTGCTCCTGGTGTCACACAGAGCACGAGCAGAAGAGGAGGGCAGATCCAGAACAAGAGGAGGCTACGGCAGACACATAGAGGGGGCGGAACACACAAGGAGGAGGCAGGGAGGATTGTGCCAGCAGCGAGAACCTCTTATTTTGATCCAACCCAGGGGACCTCTTGACTGTAAGATTTCTAAAGTCCTTTTTTTAAAGCTTACAGGGTGGCTAGAGACATGGGGGACCCCTTCCCTGAATGCAGTAGACATGCTGCATTCAGTTTGCCAAGCAACAGGGGGTGACAAGTCCTCTTTAATGATACAACTTTACAACTTCTGGAGAAACACATAATATATATAAATATATATACACATATACAAACACAGAGTGCAATACAGAACACAGGTTACATGAAGAATGTAGCGGTAGTTGGGAGGGGGTAGGAGCAGCTGGGGAAGTAAAGTCATATATAAGAGGAACAAACAATTTTATAGTCTAAGAACAGGAATGGGGGTGTTTGAAATGGTTGTGATAACAGTTCACGGAAAAACTGTCAAAGTTTATTCAGGGGTCTGTTTTAAAGATGCGATCTCTCCAAATGCCCTTACAATTTATGTAAAAAGACATGAATCTATGTGAAGCATTCAATCCTGCTTTGAGCGTGTCAAAGGATGGACCTACCTGTAGCCAAACATTTTTGTAGCTCTGGTCAGACTGATAACGACCTTTGACACATTTAAATGTCTCACATGTATTCATGTATTTTTACATAAATTGAAAGGGTATTTGGGGATATTGCATCTTTAAACAGACCCTTGAATAAACTTTGACACTTCTTCCTTGAACTGTTATCACAACCATTTCAACCCCCCTTAATTCCTGTTCTTGGACTATAAAACTGTCTGTTTCTCTTATCTATGAATTTACTTCCCCAGCTGTTCCTTCCCCCCCCCCCTCCCACTCACCCCAACTACCACTACATTCCTCAAGTATCCTGTGTTATGTATTGCACCCTGCATTTGTATGTATACATTATGTGTTTCTCCAGAAGTTGTAACATTAAGTCATAGTGTCTCGCAGGCTTGCTTTGCTTATTCTTACCATCCTTTCAGTTAGCCATTAAAAGGTATCAACCACTGAGGCTAATATTTTTCTAGTTACTGGCTAACACGGTACAAACATTTTCTATCTTGTAATGGCAGACATTTATCTTTTTTTTTTCCTGTTTTTGTACTGTGTTGAAGAGCTGCTGAGAAATAATAGATCTTGCTCAATATTGATAGGATTTTACTTTTTGTCACTGAAATCAATTTTTTTGGGGAACAAATGAACAACTATTGAATCATGAAGTAAGCACTCAGCTATCATAACTACACTTTTGTATTTTATTTCTCCATTCTTGTTGCATTAGACCACAAATGGGTGGACAGTTGCTTGTTCATTGTTCCAATGAAATGACTATGCTTTATCCTAAACAACAAAGCAATAGTTCTCTGAAAAGTAAGCTTAATACTGCCTCACTTTTTTGTGGTGATTGCAGTAGTCCAACTGTTGATGAGCTATAAATGAGTGTTTCTTAAGAACTATCATGAATGTTTTATTTGGAAAACATAGATCCTACACTTTTAGACCACAGACTGAACAGATCTGAATTCAAGATTGTCAAATTTAGGGTGCCTTCACATTAGCGTATGGGAAGGCAGCGTATGCTGCGTTGCCATACGCAGTCAAACGCATGCACACTGCTTTCCTATGTTTAACATAGGAACGCATAGTGCCTGCGTTTGGCAGCGTTTGCTGCGTTCGGGTGTGGATGCGGACGATATCTGCTCCCTCCAGGCATCCCCGTCCGCACCCGGGACGCAGCATGTTGCATTTTTTGTGCGCTCGGGGACCTTGGAAAATCAGCAAGCGTCCCCAAGCGCACAAAGAATGCATTGGTGTCAATGGATCCGCAGTGTTCTGCGCTTGACAGCGCAGGAGAACACTGCAGACCCATTGAAATCTCTCCCGGTGGCCGCCGGTGATGTCACAGGAGATCACCGACGGCCACCGGGAGATCAGCTCAGCCTCTGCTGATCTCCTCTTCCCCGCCGCCGGTAATCTGCTAGCGGTGTCGGCGGGGTGAAACAGCTGATGTGACAGCTGTTTGAATCTTCCCACGCCGACATCTCCTCTCGGTGTCGGCGCGGGAGATTCAAACAGCTGTCAAATCCGCTGTTTAACCCCGCTGACACCGCTAGCAGATTACCGGCGGCGGGGAGGAGGAGATCTCCGCCGCTGATCTCCGCCCCCGGATACCGTTGATTGGCTGCTCGGGCTGCACAGTGATGTGTCCGCAGGCGGACATTCTCCGCTACGGACACATCAAAATGACACCGCTTTTGACTGCGTTTGTGTCTGCATGCCATCAGCATGCAGATACAAATGCTAATGTGAAGGTAGCCTTATACTGTTCATATAGTTTTATGTTTGTTACCTTTTGAGATCCCAACTAGTGATGGGCAAATCCGCCTGGATTTTATTTAAATATTATTTACTATAAATGCAGTACTCAATCCTATCAGTGTTAGTGCAATACTAAACACAAATTAGATGCATACAATTAAGCAGCACTATTTTATGAGAAAATAGAAAATTTCAGCTAAGCTAAAGGACACTGACTCGAAGCATTTTTGTGTTTGTGAAAAATTTACCAACATCCAAAAGAGTCCATATTTCCACATGAAAATAAATAGCACATGGTGTTTAACCCTTCACCCTCCGGAGATTTTTTTTTTTTTCCCCTCCTGATTGTTTTTTCCTCATTTTTCCAAGAGCCATAAATTTTATTTTTCCATCAATATAGACATAGGAAGGATTGTTTTTTTTGCGGGACGAGATACTTTCAAATTAAATAATTTATTTTACCATATAGTGTACAGGAAAATGGGTGGAAAAATCCAACTGAGGTGAAATTCCAAAAGAAGTGCAATTGCATTTTTTGTTTTTTTGTTTTTTTTTGTTCACCTTGTTCACTATATTGTAAAACTGACATGTCAGTATGATGCCTCGGGTCGGTATGAGTTAATAGTTACCAAACATGGATACTTTTACTGTTATTGAAGTGGTGAAAGAAATCAGACATTTGAAAAAAAAAAAAAAGAATTGCGCTTTGTGCCCCATGTTCTGCACCCTGTAGCAGGTCTCATTTTTCAGTATCTGGGGCTGTGTGACGACTTATTTTTTGCATCTTGAGCTGACATTTCCAATTATACCATTTTTGGATGGATGCACTGTTTTGATTGCCGATTATTGCATTTTATTGCAATGTTGCAGCGACCAAAATAATGTAATTTTGGCGTTTAGACTTTTTTCCATTACGCAGTTTACGCCTTTCATTAATTGATTTTATATCTTGATAGATCAGCCATTTCTGAATGCGGCAATACCAAATGTGTATTTTTAACATTTTTTTAAATACTTTTACTTTTTGAATGGCGCAAAAGGGGGGTGATTTCAACTTTTGTGGGGTTTTTTGTTCATATTTTTAAAAACTTCTTTTTTTTTTAAATTTTTACTTCATTTTACAGTGTTTCATAGGGTGCCATAGTGCTGCAGTGTCTGATCGCTTGTGCTATTTCCCAATGAGCTGCAGAACATCGGGACATAGCACAAATAATCCATTTGTGTGGATGGCAGCGCTTGCCAACCATCCACATGTAGTGAATCCTGATAGCGTCCGGGGGCACCATAGGACTTCAGGCTATCAAGTGACACACAGATCTTATCGTGGGATCTCCGATCATGGTGAGGGACAGCATGGTTCTTTTGTCAGTGAATGACGATCCAAAGGGTTAACAGTTCTGATTGGATTGCGGATCTGATTGGCGCTGTTAGCCCCACATCTCGACTGATGAGAGAGATCAGCTGAGACGTCAGGGAAATTATGTGAGCTCACCACAGGAGTTCACATCAAAGTATGGGACACAACCTATGACAAACCCGTACGTCATAGGTCGTGAAGTGGTTAATATCAGATGTTTGGATGGCCAGTCATGTAGTCACGTGTATGCTAATGACTAGTTTCATTGTGTTCAGTTGCAGGGTAACAGAATTGCACTTTATAGTCCAAACAAAGGAAAAGCCATGAGAAACGGCATTTAGAGCAAGAGGTATGTAGCCAATCAAGTGACAGTATGTTATTTAGGTACTTTATTTTGCTTTTGTGTGTACCAAAGGTATAAACAAAGTAATCATTTTATCTCTATGTATGTGTGAATATATATATATATATAATTACACAGTACAGACCAAAAGTTTGGACACACCTTCTCATTCACAGATTTTTGTGTATTTTCATGGCTATGAAAATTGTAGATTCACACTAAAGGCATCAATACTATGTATTAACACAAGTGGAATTATATACTTAACAAAAAAGTGGGAAACAACTGAAAATATGTCTTGTATTCTAGGTTCTTCAAAGTAGCCACCTCTTGCTTTGATTACTGCTTTGCACACTCTTGGCATTTTCTTGATGAGCTTCAAGAGGTAGTCACCAGAAATGGTTTTCACTTCACAGGTGTGCCCAGTCCGTGGCCACTCGGTTGGGCGGTCAGTAAAAAATGGGGATGTAAAAAGGGGGTGAAAAGCAAAAAAAAAGAAAAAGTAAAAATGTAAGAGTTTGTCATGACGTCACCCGTGGAATGCAGCCAGTAGGGCCGCTGCTGCGGGCCGGGACCTCTGGGGATGATGGAGATGCAGCACTGATGGTTTGGCTCCCCACGGGAAGAGCAGGTCCCCAAGGCAACCGTTAAAGTCTATGGCGATGGTTGGCTGTTAGGGGTGCAGGACTTGGCATGCCAAATTATCGACAGACACAAGGGTGCAGTTTCCTTTACTGGGGGATGTAGCAAGTTTGTCCAGGGCACTTTCCATAAAAGATGTCAAGGGTCCGGAGCCTGGAAGCAAGTTGGGGTTCTCCACACCTGGCGAGTTCTGAGGCCTCTCTGATACGCTGCTCTTGGTGGGTCCTGGCTGCCTGTAACTACGCTGCAACCCTTTCCCCTCTTATGTGCTGTCTCTGGCCCATATGACAGGCGGCTTGAGCCTTTTCTGGGTTACTCTTCTCTGGCTATTCTCCCTGGGCTGTTTGGTGCACCTCTGTCTCCTGGGCCTCGTGGTGGACGAGCGACCTGGAATCTCTTGCCCTCCAGTGTTGGCTGCTGGGCCTAGAGCTCCTCACAACCTCTGACTCTGGTGCCCGCTCCTGCGCTCTGTACTGGGGCGAGCCTGGCACTGACTCTGCTCCCTAGACCTCCTGCTCCACTTGCTCAGACACTCACCTACGGGTCCCTTATGCTGGCTAGTCTCCATCCCCGGACGAGCCTTATGCTGCTTCAGTCCACTGGACCTCTTCACAGTCCTAGGAACTGAACTGCCTAATCCTGCCCCCAGGCCAGAATATATAGCATGGGCCCTCCCCTTGGACTTGGGTTTCAGAGCTCCCCCTTCTGGCCTGGCATTGGGAAGGTGCTGTGTGCATGGTGTGGGTACCTTCCCTTGATCCCAAACACAGCAGGGTCCACCGGGGAAGACAATGCTATTGTGGCAACCGGACCCTGGAGTGCCACATATTTTCTTGCAAACTCTTTGCGGGCTTTCAAATGTCTTGCACTAAGGAGAGGCTACTGTCGGGCCATTCTACCATAAAGGCCCAACTGGTGGAGGGCTGCAGTGATAGTTGACTTTGTTGAACTTTCTCCCATCTCCCTACTGCATCTCTGGAGCTCAGCCACAATGATCTTGGGGTTCTTCTTTACCTCTCTCATAAAGGCTTTTCTCCCACAAATGCTCAGTTTGGCTGGATGAAAAGGTCTAGGAAGACTTCTGGTGGTTCCAAACTTCTTCCATTTAGGAATATGGAAGCTAGGGTTCTCTTAGGAACCTTGAGTACTGCAGAAATTCTTTTGTAACCTTGGCCAGTTCTGTGCCTTGACACAATTCTGTCTGAGCTCCTTGGGCAGTTCCTTTGACCTCATGATTCTCATTAGTCTGACATGCACTATGAGCTGTGAGGTCTTATATAGACAGGTATGTGCCTTTCCAAATCAAGTCCTATCAGTATAATTAAACACAGCTGGACTCCAATGAAGTAGTATAACCATCTCAAGTGGGATCACAAGGAAATAGACAGCATGTGACTTAAATATGAGTGTCTGAGCAAAAGGTCTGAATACTTATGACCATGTGATATTTCAGTTTTTCTTTTTTAATAAATGTGAAAAAAAATCAGAAAAAGAAATGTTTGCAGTCAAGATAGGGTGCAGAGGGTACATTAATGAGAAAGAAAATTAACTTTTTTGAATTCCTCAAATAGTGAGAATGAAACAAAAAGTGAAAAAATTTAAAGAGGTCTGAATACTTTCCATACCCACTGTGTGTGTGTATGTATATGTGTATATATAATGTTACCTTGTTTCCTGACAATATACAAAAATGAGCCTTTACTAAGTATTAAATATATACCGTATATACTCGTGTATAAGCCGACCCGTGTATAAGCCGACCCCCCTACTTTTGCCCCCAAAACCTGGGAAAACCTATTGACTCGTGTATAAGCCGAGGGTGGACCCCAGCACAGGTATACAGCCCCCAGCAGTGTGGTATACAGGCCCCCTCAGTGGTATACAGCAGCCTCCCCAGTGGTAGTATACAGCAGCCTCCCCAGTGGTAGTATACAGTAGCCTCCCCAGTGGTATATACAGCAGCCCCAGAGGGGTATACAGCAGCCCCAGAGCTGTATACAGCAGCCCCAGAGCTGTATACAGCAGCCCCAGAGGGGTATATAGCAGCCCCAGAGGGGTATATAGCAGCCCCAGAGGGGTATATAGCAGCCCCAGAGGGGTATATAGCAGCCCCAGAGCTGTATACAGCAGCCCCAGAGCTGTATACAGCAGCCCCAGAGGGGTATACAGCAGCCCCAGAGGGGTATACAGCAGCCCCAGAGGGTATACAGCAGCCCCAGAGCTGTATACAGCAGCCCCAGAGCTGTATACAGCAGCCCCAGAGGGGTATACAGTAGCCCCAGAGGGGTATACAGCAGCCCCAGAGGGGTATATAGCAGCCCCAGAGGGGTATACAGCAGCCCCAGAGGGGTATACAGCAGCCCCAGAGGGGTATACAGCAGCCCCAGAGCTGTATACAGCAGCCCCAGAGGGGTATACAGCAGCCCCAGCCCCAGAGGGGTATATAGCAGCCCCAGAGGGGTATATAGCAGCCCCAGAGGGGTATACAGCAGCCCCAGCCCCAAAGGGGTATATAGCAGCCCCAGAGGGGTATATAGCAGCCCCAGAGGGGTATACAGCAGCCCCAGAGCGGTATACAGCAGCCCCAGAGCTGTATACAGCAGCCCCAGAGCTGTATACAGCAGCCCCAGCCCCAGAGGGGTATATAGCAGCCCCAGAGGGGTATATAGCAGCCCCAGAGGGGTATACAGCAGCCCCAGCCCCAAAGGGGTATATAGCAGCCCCAGAGGGGTATATAGCAGCCCCAGAGGGGTATACAGCAGCCCCAGAGGGGTATACAGCAGCCCCAGAGGGGTATACAGCAGCCCCAGAGCTGTATACAGCAGCCCCAGAGCTGTATACAGCAGCCCCAGCCCCAGAGGGGTATATAGCAGCCCCAGAGGGGTGTACAGCAGCCCCAGAGGGGTATACAGCTGCCCCAGAGGGGTATTTAGCAGCCCCAGAGGGGTATACAGCAGCCCCCGCTGTATACAGCAGCCCCCGCTGTATACAGCGGTACCCGGCTGTATACAGCCCTCCCCCCTGGTATACCGGGCCCCCCCTGTGGCCACCTGTAAAGGAAGCGATGATTATACTTATCGGGTCGCCGACGCCGACGCCGCCGCTCTGTCACCGTCCGTCACCGCGCTCCTTCCCGTCTTCATGCTTCCTTCATCGGCGCACAGAAAATGACGTCATTTCCTGTGCGACGGTGAAGGAAGCATGAAGACCAGGAGCAGCGCGGTGACGGACGGTGACAGAGCGGCGGCGTCGGCGGCGGCGACCCGATAAGTATAATCATCGCTTCCTTTACAGGTGGCCACAGGGGGGGCCCGGTATACCACGGGGGGGCTGTATATTTTTTTTTTTTTATTATTACCGTATATACTCGTGTATAAGCCGAGGGGGGACTTTTCAGCACATTTTTTGTGCTGAAAAACTCGGCTTATACACGAGTATATACGGTATGTGTATTTACATACCTGTGTTTCCCGGAAAATAAGACACAGTCTTATATTTGTTCTTGGTCCCAAAGATGGACCATGTCTTATTTTCGGGGGGGTGTCTTATATATGGTACATCCCACTGCAGCCTCCCATACACACAACACACACACACACCCATACACACCACACACCCATATACACACACACATACCCATGCACACACACACAACCATGCACACACACACACCCCCATACACACACCCCCATACACACACACATAACCATACACACACATAACCATAAACACACACACATACCCATACACACAAACCGATTTTTACCGGTCCAGTGCCCCCGCTCTCCGGTGTCCGCGCTCTCCCCGCTCCCCGGTGACCTCCGCTCTCTGGATTCCCACTGTAGCTGCCGATCTCCGCCCAGGTCAGGAGCCCTGCGCCAATTACAGTGCAAGAACCGTGAGCCAATCGCAGCCCAGGACCTGCGAGCCAATCAAAGGCCATGCACGACGTCAGCTGGCCGCGGATTGGCTTGTGGTTCCTGGGCTGTGATTGGCTCACGGTTCTTGCGCTGTAATTGGCGCAGGCCTGCTGACCTGGGTGGAGATCAGCAGCTACAGTGGGAATCAGGAGTGTGGGGGGCCGCCAGAGAGCGCGGACATAGGAGAGTGGGAGCCACTGGAGAGCTGTATAAGGTACGCCTTATAATCGGGGGGTTACTTATATTAGGAGGTAGGGTGCCACCCACCCCCCCCAGCATGCCTTACTTTCAGGGGGCGCCCTATTTTCTGGGAAACACGGTACATGTTATGTTATACACACACTTGTGTTATGAGATACACGTGCATCTCAGTAGGTTAGAATATCATCAAAAAGATAATTTATTTCAGTAATTTATTACAAAATGTGAAATATATAGTCATTACAAACAGAGTGATTTATTACATATATCAATAATTAACACAAACACCTGCAAAGGCTTACTAAGCCTTTAAAATGGTTCCCTAGTCTGCTGCAGTAGGTTACACAATCATGGGGAAGACTGCTGACTTGACAGATGACCAGAAAGCAGTTACTGACACACTCCACAAGGAGGGTAAGTCACAAAAGGTCATTGCTAAAGAAGCTGGCTGTTCACATAGAGCTGTATCCATATTAAAGGAAGGTTGAGTGGAAGGAAAAAGTGTGGTAGAAAAAAGTGCACAAGCAACAGGGATCACCTCTGCCGTGAAAGAATTGTTAAGAAAAGGCCATTCAAAACTTCGGAGTAGATGCGCAAGGATTGAACTACTGCTGGAGTCAGTGCTTCAAGAGCCTCCACACACAGACATATCCAGGACATGGGCTACAACTGTCAAATTCCTTGCGTCAAGCCATGCATGACAAATAGGCAACACAAGAAGTGTCTTACCTGGGCCAAGGAGAAATAAAACTGGAATGTTGCTTAGTGGTCCAAGGTGTTGTTTTCAGATGAAAGAAAATGTAGCATTTCATCTGGAAATCAAGGTCCCAGAGTCTGAAGGAAAGGCAAACCAGTAGCTTGAGGTGTAGTGTGAAGTTTCCACAATCAGTGATGGTTTGGGGAGCCATATCATCCGCTGGTGTAGGTCCATTATGTTTTATCAAGACCAAAGTCAGTGCTGCCGTCTACCAGGACATTTTAGTGCACTCTCTGCCGACAAGCTTTTTGAAGATGGAAATTTAATTTTCCAGCAGGACGTGGCACCTGTCCACACTGCCAAAATACCAATACCTAGTTTAATAACTACATTATCACTGTGATTGATTGGCCAGCAAACTTGCCTGACCTAAATCCCATAGAAAATCTAAGGAGTATCGTTAAAGGTACCGTCACACGGGGAGATATCTCCGGCGATATCGCCGAGATCAGCCTGTTCAGGCGATATTGAAGCGACATCGCCTGTGCGTTGCCGCGTGTAACAGGGCGACTGAACGGCGATAAACTCCATTTTCCGAGTTCACAGATTTCCCAACAATGTTGGGAAATCAGGCGATGTATGTTGAGCGATCCGTATGCCTACTGCCGTGTGACGCGGCGATAGCAATGGCTCCGGCGATGTGTGATTTCAGAAAATTCAATCTGCAGGCGTGGCAGGCAATTTGTTATGCGCCGCCCCTATGCCGCCTACCAAATGCGTTCCAATTGGCCGGCGCCCAGATCATGGATTTTTGGGGAAGCACCTACGTTCCTATTGGTGATATGTTCCCAGGGCGCCATTTTGTAAGAGCTGTCCCTTCAGCACTGCACATAGGCGCTGTGTGCCCAAGCATGTCTTGGTATTTTACAATCACGGACACACACAAGTTAACGAAGCACCCCAACAGCCATTATGTTGTTGTCAGAAGATAGTGTGCACATTGTCACATTTACCTCCACGATCTTTATGTCCACAGCACATAACGTTGCGTTACGCCACGCCCGCGTGTAATTGTCCCGTAGGTGTCACCGAAGTGTTCCTTCGGATGATGTGGCGCGCAGGGCGCCTTTAAATTTTGACACAGCACGCTATTGGGCGTGCTGACGTATTGAAGTTGGTTTCAGTTTCATTCCGCCTGCAAGGTGCAATCCCTCCCATGCACAGTGCAGCACAATCGCTCCACACCGCGCTGCCACATGGGGGATGGCGGAGCTGCTGATCTTAATTGATCACTGTGATCGTTATGATTATTGGGGACACCATCCCCACCGCCACCCCAGGCTGCGCAACCGCCGCACTGTGCTGAAGATACAGCGAGCCCTGCTCCGGCAGCTATGTGTGGAGAGGGAGGTCAAAGCCATACAGCATAAGATAGCTGACCTTAAATTCAAATGTCCTGGACGCATATTGGAGATCCGTGCACGGATTGCCAGGCTGCGTGGTGAGTAATTGTTGTCCCCAAACACACACCTGCACATGTACATGTACCAAACTACATAGCAAGATCCACCAACATATCAGAAGGAGAGTGTGTACCCTGTCATGGGCACAACAATGTATTTGTCAAGATGCACCCTCATTTGGAGACGGACATTACACTTGTGACGGATAGACAAGCATCCAAATTAATTAAATATATGATTGTAATCATTTATTTGACTCAATGACAATCTGTCAAATGCATTGTTAAATACATTCTCTGCATGTCCCATCCATCATGGCAAGGGGAGGGACTGTTTAGTCCAGGTGACATGTAGTACAGGACACTGTACACTTCCTCTCCTTGGCATGCTGCATGAAACCTGCCTCTTTATTTTGGTAATTGTAAGATTGCTAATTGATCTCCCTTTTTTATGTTAAAACAAGCAAATGTCGTTTTTGAAACGTCAAAAAGACAAAAAAATTTAGAGACATCTGTATGTGTGAACAATGTGCAGTTGGTGGAGGCTGACACGCAGGCAGGAATATGGATAAACAAGTGCGGTGATTTACAAATGTGAAGTCCGTAGTCAGGTGTAACTTCTATATCCGTGTCCTGCTACGCACTTCACATTGTCAATGTTATTTTGGGTAATGTTATCTATCTGAAAGACACACATGACACACTGCCCCCCAGATGTTGCACCACACACAGGGGCCAATGTATACCCATTAGTAGGTAGAGACGCTCCTCAACAGAGTACATGACCAAGATGTGTACGTACACATCTTCAAAACACCATTGCAAGCATTGCTTGGCCACCAAAAACCATACATACACCGACCCTATTTTGATGTGTTTTGCCGCCACACTACACATCATGTAATTCGTGTACTACTCTTGGCCTTACACATACTGTGTAGGAAACACACAACATGGCTAACACATGATGATTGGCATGCCACATCAACTTCAAACATCTTTTTTTTTAACCATGTAACTCCAAGAGGCACACTCTCAAAATGTCAGAGAAGCAAGTGTTGAAAATGTAACTAATAAGCTTGTTGCTTTGGCTTAAAAATCCAGATGCCGAAGACTCATCCTCTGAAGAGGGCAATCATGCTCCACCCGCAGGTGTGCCACCTTCCCCACCGCAAGAGGAGGCTGCAGGTCCAACATCCCCACCTAGGATTCCTGTCCAGGCCGAGGAGGAGATGCCATCAGCTCCCGAGGCGGAGGACAGCCTGTCGCCACAGTCATCTCGGCAGGAGTCTCTCTTGAACTTTTCTGAGACATGGATGGAGGAGGATGACAACCTCCCCTCACCACCATTGCCCCAGGAGGGTAACGACATCTACCCACCTGCTGGTCTGGATGATGCGCCCCCCTCTAGCCCCGGAGCACTTTTGCCACCCGGACACGTCTTGTGGCCTCAGAGCCCCAGCCCAGGGGTGACCCCACCTCCCACAATGTCGAGCTCGGTGGGCAGCACAGGTGTGGGCATGTCCCCCGCAACGGATGGTGACGATGTGGTGTCCCCAAACGGCCCTGCTGAGGAGGATATGCCTGAGGCTGTTGCTGATGCAGACCTTGATGACTATGGTGGTAAGTGTTTTTTGGATTTATTCACGGGCAGCACACTGGTTTTTGGATTTTTCAATCACCTTTAACTATTTTTAACTTATATTTTTATTGTCAACATTTTGTCCCGTTTCGACAGAAGGCGAACGTGCGGGAGAAGCCGGGTGGAGTCTAAGTGCCTCCCCATCATCCCATGCAAGTTCAGATGCTGCCGAGCAGGAGGGTAAGTAGATGTTTGGAATTTCAATGTGGCCAAGCCACGCAGGTTGTGGTGTTGTTATAATCTTCCAATGTTCCCATACAGGTGCCCCGACTTTGGCCGACGTCAGACGTGCACACTCCAATTTTGCACGGCAACTGAACTTGTCACACCAACAACACATCACTGAGTTGGCACGGTTAGGGGATATGCTGCTTGCCCTTGAGCAAGCCCATGCTGGTGTCCCATGAGTCGAGGACACCCAAGAATTCAATGGGCCATGTTGGCCGAAGAAAATGTTGTCCATGTTGGACCCTCCACATAATTTTGAGCCATGTTGGCCTTTTAAAATTTAAATTTGCCCCCGTTGGGATCTTTTCGTAGAGTGTCCAACATTTGGAACGGACGGACTATGTTTGGCCAAGCATGTTGCCCTGTTTGGCAGTATTTTCGCACATTGGGACCCTCATAAGTGTGTTTGGGATATTGAGACACTATCCAACCAAACTGCATTTCTTTGTGCCTAAAAATCTTGAAGGCTACTGGCCAACAAAATAAACAAAGGAGCTTTATGTGCAAAACATTGTGTTTGGTTAATGACAGAGGTTAGGATGCATTAACGTAATAACTCCTCACCTAATAGGGTTGCCCAGCACACAACCTGCGTAATCACTCAGAACAATACAGATGCTGCCATGAGCGTCGAAGCACCGGTCCCTGTGTTCACCCTAACTTTACTATTGGGCAAAGTACCTCGTAGCCATAGCTACTGTGTTATTGTGTTTTGGAAATCAAATACATGCTAATGTCTAGGTATATTTCTATGTGTGCTGAAAATTACGCGTTGAAGACTAATATTTGCCACAAACATCAGGACGTTATTTTGGATCAGACTCTGTGACGTCTCTGAAATGATACATTGTTAAGCCTGCTTACAGTCTTGCCTTTATCTGTTTTCCAATCTTCAAAAACAGAGCAGTTAGCACTACAAGGCACTTGCTCGTATGCTCACCTTCAGAACATAAATACATGTACCAATTACGGCCCTCTATATATGATGTGATTCTGTACTAACAAAGAATGCATATATGTGGAAGGGACAACATTCATGTGTCCTGAAGTTAATATAATGGATGAGTAATGGGCAACATGTGCACTCCTTCTAGAATGAAAATTTATTTTGTGTACAACAAAACAGCATGACATCCGTCATAAATTATTGTTTGGGAGGGCTAAAATGTAACCCATGACATGAATTCAAATATTCTAATTAGGTGTGGTTTGCAAAACGGACCTTAAAAGTATTGACCCGAAAAAATAAAAATAATAATTATAGTGGCTGATACTGAGGGGCGTCTGGGTTCAAGGCACCACCATGAGCCATTGTTGACTGCTGATTTAGTGTGGGATAGGCATATGGCACAGGCCTCTGCTGGTGGTAAGGTTGTTGGCCTCTGAAGTCTGGAGGTCCCCCCGCTGCAAACATTTGGCCCCGGGTAAACTGGCCAACTGAAGTTGGTTCAGGTGGCTCGGCTAAGATGGTCCGCCGTGTTATGTTGCCATCACTGCCCGCGTCCAGGGCCAGGAGGATAACCCTCTCAACATTTCGTCTGGTTTCGGAGTCCATAGTAACCAACCTCTCACTGACCACCTGTCCAAAGCCAGTGCTAGGTTTGCTCTCCATATTAAACAGAACTTTTTTGGCCCATGTTCCCAGTTCGGTGGTAGGTGGTGTGATTGGTCGTCTCCGCCGGACGCTAAACCTGGGAGGGTGACGCTCCACGGTGTGAACCTGCTGGCTAACCGACTCCCCCTGTGATGTCGCTGCAGGGCTCTGGCTGCCTGATGGGTTGTTTTCTTGCATAGACCCAGTTGACTCTGTTTCCTAAATTAAAACATAAAACCATATTGAAGCCAGTATGAAGTTTAAAACATACTCTGGTCTACATTGTAGCTGCATGTGCCAGCTCTGTCAAACACAAGTGTCAATGGATATTTAACATGGCCAAAACAGACCCATAGGGGGTTATGGGCAATGCTATGATTGAAAGGGAAAGCTACAAGGCTTGGTCAATGTGGTCCATCACAGCTTACATGTCGTTTGGGGTACAGCCATCCGGTCAATGAAAGGGTCCGTAGAGAGCAGAAGATTGTTTCAGGACAAAACACCTAGCACTTGACACACATGTTTACTATATGGAAACATTCTGCCCACACATTCCTTCATGGTCATTTCTTAAAAGACACACACACCTACCTCGGAAGCCGGGAGCGTGGCCATTGATGTCGAAGCTCCTTCTTCCAGCAAGGTACGACTATTCATTGTTGGCCGAGGAATCTGTTGGTCCAGCGTGAACTTTAAAAGGTCATAATACCACAATTGTGGTATATACAGATCATCAGTGCCACACCCCGAGCGGGAGTCCATCACTTTTTGGTGCTCCTTCCGGAACACGGTCCTTAGGGACTTTATCTTGACCTTCACAAGGGTTTCATCGCAGGCCTCCCCGGGGTGGTATTGCACATACAGCTCTGCTAGTTTGCCATAGGCTGCTGACGTAATGGTCATATTTTTGTACGATGGGAGCCGAGTGCGCCATAAACATTCGTGCTCTTCATAGAGGGAAATGAAGGCACGCAGGAAATCGTGATTGTCCGACATCTGAAATTGAGACCAAAAATAAAAACAGTGTAAACAGCCATGTGTGATTGAAAATTAAAAAAAAAAGAAACAGACCATTGCAAAGAGCACTGTTTATAATTTGGAGAGCTGGTGTAAATTGCGGCAATTGTTGGTACATTTAACATTTTTGGGCTAACATGACACATTTAAATTGATATGTGTCACAATATGCATGGGCAAATAATTACAAATGTTAACTAGTGATCACAAGATGACGTTACAGTGCAACATTGCCTTACATGTGATCAGAAATCCTGTAATGCTTGCACAATGAAGGCAAGAGTCACCTACACCTGTGTGTGTATGTGATGTTTGTGTGTATGTCCTCCCAAAAATGGGCACTTTGGAGCCATAATTTAGCAAGGCCAAAAAAGTCTGGGACAGCTGCGGACACATCAGATAATCATGTCATGTAATCCATTGATTGCATCAGCACTGACTGCATTGTCGATGGCCGCCACCAGCAGTGACCATCACCTTTCAAACAAGGCGTGGACAATGGTGCTGGAGGATGCAGTGCATTACACAACATAATATATGACAATACACACTTGCATGTATGCAAAATCAAGGGGATAGCTAAAGGCATATGTAGGCTAGCCTGTGTGGTGAGGCTTATGTGTGGTGCTGTTTCACAAATGTCCTGTATCCTCATATGAGGCCCCCAAAATGTACGCTGACATATCATTCCCATGAAACAGAATAGGGCTTCTCTATGACATAATGGATCCTCCCTTAAAGTTCTGCCATTATTGGAGGTCAATGGGGCCATTGTATTAAGGTGTGAAAAATATGTGGTCAAACAAATTTGGATTGGAGATAAATACAAGCCACATAGGGTGCATAACATCCAAAATTAACAAAACCCAAAAAAAAATGTCAGTCCCCAAAAAACAGGCAGCAAAGTAGCTTGCAACAAACACAGAGACACATGTTTTGTAAAACAAACTGAGGCTACACTTTACATACCGTGAGTAAACGCTATGGAGACGCCAGCCGGTTTGATTCTGAAAACGCAGACACCTGTACATGTTCGGAGCACGCCAAAGTAATTGCCCCTGCAATGTGATTGGTCGTTCGTTTACGCGCAAAACAGTTCCCACGCCCATTGCCTCACACAGGTGCGGGTTAATTGACTGTGGAACTCAGGTCCGACACTCTTCTTGGATCTCTAGTTGGCGTCCCGGTCACATGTGCCTTTGGAAAAGGAGACTTTGATGTTCCAAACGCAGCAGCGTACAAAGGTACAGCTCATGTATTTACAAGGCGCAGAAGCAAAGTTTAATTGCATTGCAGCTTCTGATGGTTTTATTACATTGTTGGATGGCCAATATTGTTTTGTTATTCACAGGGTCGCATTAGCTCAAAAACACAGGCCGTCATTCCCGCTGATCACTTGTGCTACTGTCACCTTCTGTTGTCAAAAGTGCAGTCTTGGCCAAGGTAATTTTTGATAATTTAGCCCTTAGACCATCATTTTCCTGGAAAAATGTATGGTGCTGGCTAATGTTGTTTGTATTTTCCACTTTACCTTTAAAACAGTTGCATTCTTGAATGGACCCCGAGCCCCAAAGACTACTGGCTTTGTCCTTGGTGGAGGAGGATTTGATTGAGGAAGATGAATGGGAGGCCAGGCAAAATAGACCACCCCGACGGATGTGGGTGCGGCCGTGGCTGTTGAACAGGCCAAATAATTCGCACATTACCCTGATCCGGCAGCTGGAGGACCGGAGTCCTCATGACTTCCGTAATTATTTACGCATGACAGAGGACACCTTTAAACTGCTGCTTGAAGGTGTCCGTCCTTACATTAACCGGGAGGACACTGTCATGCGCTTGGCTGTACCACCTGAGGAGCGGTTGGCTGTCACACTGCGGTTCCTGGCAACTGGCCATTCGATGACTGCCCTGCAGTATACTGCAGCAGTCTCACGGCCCTGTTGAATCGCCTAATCCCCGAGACATGTCAGGCCATTGTGAGGAGCCTGCTGGCATCTTATATGCCCTTTCCATCTACACCCGCACAATGGGTGGAGGTTGCCAATGGGTTCCAAACTCGATGGCAATTCCCCAACTGTGGGGGGGCATTGGATGGAAAGCATATAAGGATCACACAACCCCCCAACAGCGGCTCATTCTATTTCAACTATAAAGGGTATTTCAGTGTGGTCCTTATGGCCCTCGTCAATGCCAACTATGAATTTCTTTACGTAGATGTCGGGATGAACGGTCGTGTGTCTGATGGGGGTGTGTTTGCTCTGAGCTCCTTTGGTGAAGACCTTAGGAGGGGTCGGATTAACTTGCCCTCAAATGATGTCACCACTGAGCATCTCAACTTTGCGTTTCTGGGGGATGAAGCCTTTCCACTTCAGGCACACCTACTACGGCCATATCCCCAGAGGACTCTGACCCCTGAGCAGCGCATTTTCAATTACCGGCTGTCCCGGGCCCGTCGGGTGGTTGAAAATGCATTCGGGATCCTGGCCAATAGATTCCGCTTGTTTCATACACCTTTGAATATGAAAATGGAATCTATCCATATAGTAGTGATGGCCTGCTGTGTGCTGCATAATTTTCTGCGTCGTAGGGATGCTGCATCATACACGCCAGGAAGTTATGTGGATTCAGTGGACCCCAATACCGGAGAAATTCAACCGGGTGACTGGTGTGCCCACGACCCTGGTCTTGCGCCACTGCAAGGGTTAAGCCAGGGCCGTGTCCAGCAGGATGCCAGGGCCAGCAGAGACAGCTACTGCTCCTACTTCAACGGCTCTGGTGCTGTGGAATGGCAGCAGAACATGGTGTAGTGTGTGGGATTACTCCACCCTGTATTTTAAATGTAAACCCAGATTCATGCCTTGCTGTAAATCCAGCTACCTTTTTCGTCCCTCATTAATTGGGAACACAGATGCTCCAACATCATGGGCTGTGTTATGTTTATGATTTGTTTCTGTGCACAGGATTTCTGGCTTAAAATTTGATTTACACCATTTGTAACATGTGAAATTCCTTGATTTAGCAGCCACAGTAACGTTGGCATTAAAAAAAAAAACACACATTGCTGGTGCTATATGGCACATTAAATTGAGCTGCACACAAACAACTGTGTCATTGATTTGCTTCAGCATGGGTTAAATGTAAACTAGCAAATTTCCACAACGCACAAAGATAGTCTAGAGACAAAGGGAACAGACCCGGACCTGTGGCCTTGGCTGCAAAGGTCAGGTCCAACGTCTTTACTATTTTGTGACCAGAGTATGTTGTATGTGCACCTTCCTGAACAGATGTGTGACTAAAATCACAATTGCATAGTGGCTGCCACATGCGTTCCGGAACCATATTTGCACGACAACGACATGTGTGGGTGAACACAACACGCAGACATCAATCTCCGCGGCTGACAAATGAATGCGCTGCTGTGACGACCAATAGGAGTAGTAGGGGCGCGGTCGAATAATGTCTGGCACGCCTTGTTGTGCAAATTTCGGAACATATTGCCAGTGAGGTGGTGCTGTGTGACACGGAGATCTGAAAAGCAGACATCGCTTCGGGGTTGTTTCAGGCGATTCCGGAATCGCCAGATCGCCCTGGATTGCCGGCGATATTGCTACGTCTGACGAGCGATGCTGAAGCGATGTGCGCGTGCATGAGATCGCTGACACATCGCCGGAGATATCTCCCCGTGTGACGGTACCTTAATAGGAAGATGAGAGACACCAGACCCAACAATGCAGATGAGCTGAAGGCTACTATCAAAGTAATCTGGCCTTCCATAACACCACAGCAATGCCACAGGATGATGGCCTCCATGCCACGCCACATTGATGCAGTAATTCATGCAAAAGGAGCCCCTGACCAAGTATTGAGTGCATTTATTGTACATATCTTTCAATAGGACAACATTTGAGTTAAAAATTATTTCAGTTGGTCTTAAATAATATTCTAGTTTCTGAGATAAAGACTTTTGGGTTTTCATTGGCTGTAAGCCATAATCCTCAACAATAACCGAAATAAATACTTGAAATAGATCATTATGTTTGTAATGACTCTGTATAATATATGCGTTTCACTTACATTATGCATTTAATTATTTAAATAAATTGCTTGATGATATTCTAATTTATTGAGATGCACTTGTATATATGTAAGTACGGTATATGAATTACATTTTTTTAAAATTCTTTTAAACAGTGATATCAGATGTACTTTTCTAAAGCGTTGCATCAGGGACTGTTCTATTCCCAGAAGGAAAGGCAAGAAATCTTGCAGAATGCTAGCTGTGTTATATAATTACATACATGCTGTTATGTGATGACGGCTTAAACTCGGTAGTAGAGTGGAATTCTAAGACTGGAGACACACTATGCGAGATACTCACATGAATCGCATGTAACGGCCACCAACTCTCTGGAGAGGAGCATGGAGCTGCATAGATACACAAGCAGCGGACATGCTTCAGTCCAGAAAGATGGCGATGTTCCGGGTGAGTCATGCAAGTATCTCGCATGCATCTCGCATAGTGAGTCTCTGGCCTAACAGTGTGTATGTTGCGCTCTGTTAGTATTTGGCAAGCTTCAATGTTTGCTCTGGGGTAGACAAACTCCTTTAATATTGTTTGCCTACTTGATTACTACATATGAGCAGGCAGCAGCAGTATAAAGGAGAATATACACTGGTGGCAGCAGCAGTCACTGGAAGACTGGTCGTGTAATCAAACTGATAGTCTAACTGGTCACAGCACAGACCTTATGGCTGAATTGCCCTTTAATAGGAGCTGCTATCATTCTTAGAATGTGGTGTACCTTCATAAGGCACTGTATTCTCCTCTATATGTGGTGAAACATGGCAAGATTTTTCTTATAGAATGTGTAAAATATGTGATTTTTTTTTTCTCCTCTTTTTGTATAAAATTATAGGTATAAAAAAGCCTTAAGTTTACCATATTAACATGATTAGGAATCCATAATATGCCCGTAAGAACAAGGCCTAATGGTTTTAAAAGTTAAAGTCCAAAATGCCTCCAGAATAAGAGGGTTATTCCATAATTTCTTCACCTTGTCACCTACAGTAAAGATTTTTTTTTTCTTCAATAACTTAAGACTTAATCATTCTTTAACATTTTAAGAATAGTTGATTTTGTCTTTCTACTAATCTTGGTTTCAAATTTGTCATTACGTGCCTTTTTATAACAGCAAAAACTAAATGGACACCTATTGTTTTTACAATAAATAATCAAGCATGTTTGAGATTATTAAAGGATTGTTATGATTTTCCCATAGGTTTAAAACCTGTTTATGTATAGGAACATCATAGGCCGCCTCCCACTCCTTGATACGAGTTCACGCGCTGAGCTGGTGTCATCTGTCACACATCAGCAGATCTGATGAGCTGTCATGTGTAGCTAACAGCACCGATCGGATCAGAGATCTGATCGGCACTGTTAACCCTTTAGATCGCACTGTCAATCACTGACAGTGCAATCCAAAGCACCGTGGCTGGGGATCGCCCTCTTCCCTGCTGGCATCGGAGGTCCCATGGTGCGATCATGGGACCTTGATGCGTTGCCATGACAGACCAGGGTCCTGTGAGGACCCCGGATGCTGTCATGAATTACTTCCTTTGGATGCCCGGTGTGTGCAGGCATCCACCGAAATTGATAATTTCTCCATTTTAGAACCATGCACGTCTGTGAACTGGAGAAGCGATCGAAAACTGCAGTACTGAGGTGCCATAAGGGGCCCTGTATAACAAAGTAAAAGTAAAAAAAAATGTATAGACTGTGAGCCCTCGTGGACAGGGTCCCTGCCCCTCCTGTACCTGTACGTCCTGATCGCCTAGATTTAGTGTACTTGTTCTTGTCTCCCTCATCCTCATGTAAAGCGCCATGGAACCTAATGGCGCTATATAAATAAATAATAATAATAATAATATGAAAACAAAACATAAGTTCAAATCACCCCCTTGTGCCCCGTTGAAAATAAAACTGTAAAAATACAAAATACATATTTGGTATCGCCACGTTCAGAAATGCCTGATCTATCAAAATATAAAATCAATCAGATCTGTAAACTACAGAATGAAAAAAGACACAAAATGCCACAATTTCATTTTTTTGTTGTTGTCGCAGCAGTGCAATAGAATGCAATAATAGGTGATCAAATCATCACACCTACCTAATAATGGTATAATTATAAACGGCAGCTCAAGATTTAAAAAAAATAAGCCGTCACACAGCCCCAGATCCCAAAAGATGAGAAAGCTGTAGGTCGTGGAAAGTGGCGACAAAAGTGCAATTCTTTTTCTTTAAAAACTTCTGAATTTTTTTCATCTCTTAGATAAAAGTAAAAATATACAAACTCGTTTTGACCCGAGGCATCATACCAACACATCAGCTTGACCATGTAGTGAACATGATGAACAAATAAAAATCATGTAATTGCACTTTTTTTTTTTTTTTGCACTTTCACTGCATTTGGAATTTGTTTCCCGTTATCCAGTACACTATATGGTAAAATACATGTCATTGCAAAAGTACAACTCATCCCACAAAAAACAAGCCCTCAATATGTCTTTATTGATGGAAAAATAAAAAAGTCATGGCTCTTGGGAGAAGAGGAACAAAACTGAAAAACGGAAAATGGCCAGGGGGTGAAGGGGTTAATTGAGTGTATAACTTCCAAATATGCTAATTCTCATCCAAATTCTTGACTGGAAAGAAATTAAAGGGGTTGTCCACTACTAGAACTGTTTCTGATTCCACTTGTTTCCCCCAGTTAAAATGAAAGACTCTGTACTCGCCTCATGTGCATGCACCATTCCAGTGGTGTCTGTAATCGACTTATGTGAATACACCATTACAGCGCTGCTGGCAGATTTTGGTTCATGAGACATTGTGACGTCACGAGAGCACAGTGTCCAATCACTACCGGCTCTGTCCCTGTCTTTGGACCAAATGAACATTTAACAGGAAGTGAGCCGCAGCGTCACTTCCTGTTGGTTGCTTATTTCGACTGAAGGCAGGGAGTCAAAAGCCGCCATTGATTGGACACTGGGCACATGTGACCCCCACAAGTGAGCCCCGAATCCCAATTACCAGCAGCGCTGTAGTGCATTTAGTTGAGGCGATTACAGACACCACTGGAATGGTGCCAGGATAGATGGTGTGTAAAGGGTCTTTTACTTTAACTGGGGGAAACAAGTGGAATCAGAAGGGATTTTCCTAGTGGTGAACAACCCCTTCCAATGTTTTCTATGCCATATTGCATTTTTAAAGCTGAGATGTGATTTATTTTAGGTAACTCCTTTTAAACTTTAATTTTAATAGAGGAGCCTATGATAGAGACCACATAGGGTTTCATTAAATCCTATTGAACTAGTATAACGTTTTTATGCAGGAGGCCTACAATCTTTTGTCACTTGACAGACGATGCGACTAAAGCCTCCATATAGCCCCAGCCTAGTTCTGTCAGATTTTGACGCTGCGCATGTGTGGCTTTTTTGTTTATCAAAATAATGGATGCTTCAATGCAGATGTGAACAGAGATTTCATATACAACCACCCAGGGCAGCCTGAAAACTGCAAAGCCATGTTAAATCTGGAAATGTGTAAAACCACACATCCAATTACAATGTTGATATTGACAGTTCGTAAATAGCTCAAATTATAAAACTGCGTCAGTTTGAGGCTTGTGTGGCTGCGTGTTTTTTTTGTTTATGCTCTTTTCTTTAGACATTCAGTTTTCTGGGATATATACAATAATATATGTAAATTTATTTTTTGCTTGGCTCATTTCTGTTTTGTTCATTTTATAGGAAAATACTGAAGTCTCTGCACAGAGATGGTTCTACGAATGCGAAATCTTGTGCTCTATATCTTGTCTTTGTTAATATTTGGACTCTTTATCTACTTTTACAAAGACACGAAAACAGAGATTGACCGTGTCGTCCCTAGAAAAGCAGAAACACAAAAACAAGAATTTGTCTTCTGGGCTCCCTCATTCCAAAAAGTCATCCAATGTCCTCCTAATGTTTCCCCGACGAATGCTTCCTTGACCTTTCCTGAACTGCATCGCTTGTTTTTGATGTACAGACACTGCCGGAACTTTTCCACTCTTATCATGCCAAAGCAATGTGAAAAAGATACATTTTTATTATTGGCCATAAAGTCTCTTCCCATTAATATAGACCGGCGGATTGCTATAAGGAATACCTGGGGAAAAAGAAAAGAATTTCAGGGCAAGAAGATCAAGCTGCTATTCTTGCTTGGCAAGACTGAGGCCACCACCCCAGCTCACTCACTCGCCCAACTCATTTCTTATGAACACAGAGAGTTTAATGATATCATTCAGTGGAATTTTATAGACAATTTTTTTAACCTTACACTTAAGGAGCTTCATTTCTTGCGATGGTTCACAGAAAGATGTTCACACAGCAGTTTTGTCCTGAAAGGTGATGATGATGTATTCATTAATACATACAATATTGTAGAATTTCTTCAAGAGATGGATCCAGAACAAGATCTTTTTGTTGGAGATGTAATCAGCAAAGCAATTCCCATTAGGAATACTAAAGTAAAATACTTCATTCCACACGAAATGTACAATAAAAGTCATTATCCTATATATGCCGGAGGAGGTGGCTATTTAATGTCAAGAAGGACTACCCAAAGTCTTCTTAGCACAGCTGAAAGCACTGAACTATTTCCTATTGACGATGTTTTTGTTGGCATGTGCCTTGAAAAAATGAATGTGACTCCGCAGTATCATGCCGGTTTCAAAACCTTTGGTATCCGTAAACCAGTTAATCCATTTGATCCATGTTTGTATAAAGGGCTAATGGTTGTTCACAAACTAAATCCTACAGAAATGTGGATCATGTGGACTTTAGTGAACGATGAAGGGATGCACTGTGCACAGTCAAAAAAGTCTTTGTGAAAATCGAATACTTCTATTGTCATGTTCCTCTTCTTAAAGACAATTATATGTATGACTAGTTTTGCAGCTATTACTACATTAAGTGCTTTGTCTTAGAACTGTGGTTAAAAAGGCTTAATGAGGTGTAGTTATGATATCGACGGAGTACCAAATGTAGCACTTCCCTACTTTAGAGGTCACTGCGTTTACTTGCAGATAAAGCACTGAAAGAAACTAGAGTATTTCCAGAGAGTACCATGATATGCCTTTATTTAGGGTATGCCTTAATTGATTGGTGGGGACTGCACCCCTGGAACTGGAGAAAGATCATCAGACTCCAAAAAGGGAGAAATGTGCTGTTATAGTCTGCTGGTTCGTATACTATAGTTTAGCCTCATTCATTTGAATGGGGCGAACTTCAATGCCATCATGTTGACATGGACAAAATGAATCTCACAATTTTAAAGATTTATAGCTACCAATATTTCTTCCCAGTAACTCTTGTAAAAGAATAGATATTGGACTATAGGGCTTAAAACCACATAATTATGCAAAATAAAATAAATGTCATAGAATGTTATTCACTTAAGGTGATAGTGAAAGACAGAAGCTTGCTATAAGTCTACGTAACTTGAATGTAATATCTTCTACCAGTAGTCAATGCTAATGTTTGCTCTTCTAAAGGAATTTGGCCAGAATACCACTACTCACTTGTTTGTAACATGAAAAGGTATAACCTGGTTAAAACTAATTATCATTTTATTAATGATTGTTTCTGAATGAGTAAAAATGACCCACAAATTGCTTTGTATAAATGCTCCCTTTTTTTCAGTACTAGCAACACAAAATGCATAAATAACAGCAGAAATATTTGAAAGAAAATGTAAGGCCTAAAATTTGTTGTATTTTGCCTCAGAGAATATAATATCCAACTATAGAAATTAACACTTATAACACATGTAACCATTATATATATTATATATATGAAGAAAAAAACCAGACAGTACTTCCTTAAGCTCTTCAGCCCAGGTGCAAATCTATATAGCTGAATTACATATGTATCAAAATGATAGCAGCACACTGGTTAAACCAAAACATGCAAACAATGATGTTTCTAGGTGTTACTTTGAGAAAAAATAAAAAGTTTTTTCAAAAAAACTAAGATAAAATGTATTTTTTTGTTTTTAATGGTTCTTAGTGCATGCATTGGCCAATATATGCCTGCCCTTCAACCACTTCACGAGAGGCTTTTAGTGTAGACAGGGACCCTTCAGAATTATGGTCACCGTGAAGTGGTTGAAGGGCAGGCATATAGTGGCCAATGCATGCGCTAAGAACCATAACAAAAAAAAAAATTATCTGCGTTGTTTTGAAATTTTTTTTTAATTTTTTCTCAAAGTAACACCTAGAAACATCATTGTTTGCATGTATTGGCTTAACCTGTGTGCTGCTATCATTTTGATACATATTACATAATATATGTATATATATATGTAACATAGCCATACATCATGATCCATACACAACATGGTTCACAAACATCTGTGCCATAATGAGGCTTAAAGCTGTTTTTAATTCTTGCTTGATCCTGATTGTATCTGCCCTTTACTTTTGAAGGTTTGGCCCTGGATCAGGGGCAGATATATTATTGGTGCAACCTGTGCAGCTGCACAGGAGCCAAGAGGGTAGGGGGCCCATTTCCACATCCCAAGCAGGTGAATTGCGTGTTTTGATGAGCTACATGACTGCAAAGGGGCCCCATAAGCTATGCTTGCTCAGGGGCCCTCATCTGTCTGTGTCCACCAGTGCCCTGGATAGATATTGCAAAGAAAGAAAAGTACCGTACATCTTGTGGTGGCTAGTGACTTGGGCACACACAAATTGGCTAATTTGTATGCTAATTACCGTAATTTTCAAGTACTGTATAGGCAGTAATGCAGTTCAATGTTCATTTTTTTCCCTTTTCTTTTTATTAGTAGAAAAGATTAATGTATTTACTATCCTTGGTCAGAAGCCGTCGTATTTATGCATTTACAGAAGAGTACGAAAAGAATCAGAATAATGAGAGCAGTGTGTCATTAAGAGGTGGGGGAGGGGCGCCATTAAGAGGTGGGGGAGGGGCGCCAGCCTAATCGAAGTGGACAATCTGGTCCTCCTTGTCTTGCCACCTGGGTGGCCGTGAGGCTCAGCTCCCCTCCGTAGCACAGCAGCTTCGCGTACAGGCACACATGAATGTACTCTGCATCTCCAACCTGGACTTTTACAAAGTAGTTGGTCCCAGTGACGCACTGTGTCTTGTACTCGACGGCCACAAACGTGGAGCATTTCTTGCCGTGCTTCTCTTTCACCTTAACCTGAACCCCCTTCACCAGCCCCTGCACCTTCTCGGTCGACGGTTTGGCTCTGCGGAGTCCTCCGCACATCGCCATCCCGGCAACAATCAATCCCAATGTTCATCATTTGATTGGCTGTGTGCCAAAAGAGTGCTTCATTTTTTGGTATATCTCGATTACTGAGGGGTTATTTAGTATCAAGATCTAGGTTCAATTCACTGTGGAAGTATTGTGGGCAAAATACAGAGTATAACTAGCAAAAGATAATCTCTTCAGAACTTACTCTTTATGACTCTGTAGCATAGGGATTCCCGAAGAGACCTCAGATCCACAGCAAGTGACTCCGGATTTGCAGCCGCTTGTAAGACTTCGGGTGCCAGCAAATGCAGGAGGAGAGAAGTTCTGAGACGAACCTATGAGAAGAAAGAGCCACACTCCACGTCTACTTCTTACCCAAGCGTTTATTGTGAATTAAAATTACAGCATCAGGGAGGCACTGGGTGTAAGGAGCGACAGAATGTTTGGTGCCACCTTGCGCTTCAGCCGGCCCCATGACTGAGTAAGGTTGCCTAATGCCACCGAAACGCGTTGACTAAGGTCACACCGACCATGTAAATTTTTCGTCTGCTTGCACTATTTTTGTTGCTAAATTAAAAAAAGAGAAACTTTATTTCTGTTTGACCCGGATGCCATTTTTTCCTTTACTTAGTTCCATGACAGATTTGAGGTTTTTCCTCTACAAAAGAAACTAAGTGGTTCCTTTTATCCTATACTTGGAGTCAATGACTCTTACCCCTCCCAGACATAAGGTCCTTGAAGGAGAGATACAGAAGCTATCCACTCTGGAACCTGTTCCAACAATCACAGGTTGGGAAAGGCGTATACTCGCCTGTTTTTGTGGCACCAAAACCATCAGGCATGAGGTGACTAATTATCAACTTAAATACCTGAACCGGTTTATCTGCAAGGAAAGGTTCAGGATGAAACCAGTCAGATCAATTAGATTCATCCTGTCAAAAGGGCACTTCATGTCATCCATAGACTTAAGGGATGCATATTTCCACATTCCCATACTCCATTCATGTAGGAAGTATCTAAGGGTTGCCATCACTCTAAATGGCAAACTTCAACATTTCAAATTCAAGTTGCTCCCATTTGGGATGTCCACGGCACCCTATGTGTTCACCAAGGTGGTATTAGCAATGATGTCCATACTCAGACTTCAGGGAAAACATGTTTTTCCATATCTGGATGGATGGCTTGCTGCTGTCAGCCTCACCTCGCTCTCTCCTTCTAGAACACTTAAAGATTACTCTGGATCTTCTCACAGACCACGGCTAGCTGATAAATTTGGAGAAGTTGGTTCTGCTTCCAGGAATCTCAAAATCCTTCCTGGGGTTTGTAATCAACTCTTTAGAGATTAAAGAGGACTTTGCATTCAGGGGTGCTTTAACTTTGGAAAGCACCAGGGGGAATGACAAGTGTCTGCTGCACTCAGGGAAGGGTCTCCCATGTCTCTAGCCCCCCTGTAAGGCTGCCTTCACACTACGGAATTTTCATTTCCGATGCTGTCCGATAAAAATCGGACAGCATCGGACCGATTTTGGGCCCCATGCAGCCCTATGGGCATCGGACCGAATCGGAAGTGCATTAAATGCCATCCGATCTGGTCCGATCCGAATCTGTCCGATTTTTTTATCGGTGCAAAAATCGGAGCTTGCTCCGATTTTTGCACCGAAAATAAAATCTGACAGATTCGGATCGGACCAGATCGGATGGCATTTAGTGCACATCCGATCCTACCCGATCAATTTGACATGGGGCCCTATGGAGAAGGGTCCGAGGAAACATCTGATGTCTCCTCGGACCCTATTTTACTGTACTGAGCATGCTCAGTACAGTAAAACTGCTCCTAACTGGGAGCACAAGGGTTAAAAAAAAAAAACCCGTTTATTCTCACCTTCCCCCGAGCCCCCGCCGTCTCCCGCCATCTTCTTGGAGGCTCCCGGTGGCTCCCGCAGGCTCCCGGTGTCAGCAGAGGGCTTCCTCTGCTGTATAGGACCTGCGGTGATGTCACAGTCATGTGACCGCGGGTTACCATGGTGAACCCGCGGTCACGTGACTGTGACATCACCGCAGGTCCTGAACAGCAGAGGAAGACCTCTGCAGCCACCGGGAGCCTCCAAGAAGATGGCGGGAGATGGCGGGGGCTCGGGGGGAGGTGAGCATGAACTTTTTTTTTTCTTTTTTGCACTCCGATTTTATGCCAGAATCGGGTGCCTATTTGGCACCCGATTCCAGGCATCAGAAGGGAGCCGATGCTGTCCGAATTATATCGGACAGCATCGGCTCCCTTCAAATCGTTATGTGAAAGTAGCCTAAGCTGTACAAAACACTTTAGAAAGTTTACAGTTAACAAGTCCAGAGGGACTTACTCAGTAATGAGTCCTTGCTATTCCCTGGTGTCCTCCCTGCCTCCAGCCCTCTCTGTGCCGTCTCCTTTATGTGTCTCCCTTCATCGGCCGCTCAATGCTTCTGTGCATCTGAAGTCACGCTGAGCGAGCAATGGGCAGGAGTGGGTCCCGGCAGCTGAAACGCCTACTGCCGGTGCAGGCTCCGGCGCTGATGTCAACAGCAGTAGGCGTTTCAGCTACCGGGACCCGGTTCCGCCCATTGCTTGCTCTGCGTCTGCGTGACTTCAGACGCAGAGGAGCATTGAGCGGCCGAGAAGGGGAGACATATAATGGAGGTGGCTGGAGAGGGCTGGAGGTGAGGAGGACACCAGGGAGCAGCGAGGACTCATTACTAAGTAAGTCCCTCCAGACCGGTTAACTGTACACTTTCTAAAGTGTTTTGTACAATTTACAGGGGTGATAGAGACATGAGGGACCCCTTCCCTGAATGCAGCAGACATGTTGCATTCAGGGGTGTTTTCACTTTGGAAAGCACCAGGGGGTGACAGGCCCTCTTTAAACTATATCTCTCCCACCAGAGGAGGATATGAATTCTCAAAGGAATTTGTTTCCTTACACAGAATCGCAGAGTCCCTATAAGAACTCTGAGATTCCTAGGGCTAGTAACTTCTATAGCTGATGTTGTCCCTTGGGCCCTAGCACACATGACAGAAGTCTGAAGAGTATGGGATGTCTTTCCAATCTGGATGCCATGCATATCCTTTCCATGGCAACAAGACGAACACTCTCTTGGTGGGAAAACGTTCTGAATGGTATGGATCTGGAAGAACCAACCTACATAATTCTGACAACAGTTGCCCCAAGAACGGGTTGAGGAACCCACTTAGGAAACCGTACCATTGCAGGGACTTGGTCCAATACGAAATCTCTCCTAGCCCCCAATGTAAAAGTATTAGATGCTATCTATCTAGTATTTCTAACCTTCACAAAATCTGAGAGGTCAAACAGTGAAGGTTAGCACAAACAACATTGTTTGGATTTGTCCTGCCTTGCTTATGTGACAAAGTTCTTCCCCTCTCATGTCGGAAGTGGCTTGGATTTTCCCCTGGGTAGAGTTAACGATAACCAGATTATTGCCCACTCATATTCCCGGAAAACTGAACATTCTTGCCAACAGACTCGAAATCTGTTTGTTCTAGGAGAATGTTCACTGAATTCAGAGGTATTCAGGCACATTTCAGTGATGTGGGGCTCTCCAGAGATTGACCTGATGGCGACCAGAGAGAAAGTCAAGACCGAGAATGTCTTTCGCTATATCTGGAGGGCATAACCCTATGGTAATATATGCCATTTCCATCCCTTGAAAGTTCAATCCAGCATGTATTTATCTGCCTGCTGCTATGATACCAAGTGTGTTGATGAAGATTAGGCAGGATCAGGTATCTGTCATAGCAATTCATCCATTCTGGTCCAAGAGATTGTTGTTCAACATCCTCAAAGCAATGAGCCAGAGTTGGTTCTGGAAACTTCCCCCTCCAGCAGAACCAGATATTCCAGGAACCAGTTGTATGTCAGAGCCTGAGAGCCCTCAGTTGGACTGCCTGGAGGTTGATCGCTCCTTACTGAAAACCAAAGGTTTTTATATTAAGGTGTTGGACATGCTAGCTCACTATAGGAGTGAAGCAACCAGCAGGTCCTATGCACGTAAAAAGATCATCTTTTCTGGAGGAATTTGAGATCTATCAACCAAAAAGATCCATCCACCCCACAGATCTTAAGGTACCATCACACGCAGCAATTTTGCTAGCAATTTCACTGTCAATTTGCTGGTTGCAGTGAAATCATGGAAACATTCTTCCATCTGTACACGGCAACAAAATAGAACAATGTGTCCATGATTTCATTGCAACCAGCAAATTGCCAGTAAAATTGCTAGCAAAATTGCCGCGTGTGACGGCACCTTTAGAGTTCTTACAGGATGGATTCAATAGAGAACTTAAGGTACTGTTATACGGTACGATATCATGAACGATATCGCTCAAACGTCACGGGTTTGGAGTCGTTTAAGCAACATCGTTACTACTTCGTGTGACACCAAGATTCAACTACGATAAATCGTTGCATCCCTGATCGCAGATTTGAGAACATTTCTTAAACGATCTACGATCAGCCAACCTGCTGCATCGTTCTGTGTGACACCGCGATAACAATGTTGTTAACTACTTCCTCTATTGACAACAGTGAACAAGTATCGTTCGCTGGGTTGTGCGAACGATACCCGCTCGCTGGATCATTGGTGCGTCGTGCACAATATCTAGTCATGTGACATCTCACCAACGATCTTTAAACGATGTCTTAACGACTGCGTGCCCACAAGATCGTTTGTGATATTGTTTCAACATTGAAGCGTGTATTGGTACCTTAAGCCTGATGGCTGCAGCTTGAAGTCTGATACTATCTCTGTTTGTCTTAGAAGACGCCTAAGGGCGCTTTCACACTGGTGTTTTTGCCCGGATCCAGACAAAAAAACGCATCTGCTGCAAGTGCCACCTAACGGCAGCCTTTGCGGCACACTTGCGGCAAGCCCCATGCATTGTCTATGGGGCTTGTGGTAAGTGCGCAGCAGACGTGGCAAGTGCGATTTTTGGCAACCGCAACTGCCGAAACCGTGCTTGCCGCATCTGCCACACACTTACCGCAAGCCCCATAGACAATGCATGGGGTGTGCCACCGTTAGGTTTTTTTGTCCGGATCTGGGCAAAGACACCAGTGTGCAAGCCCCCTTACAGAGTCGCCGGAAATCAAGGATTATCTAAAACCATTTCTAGATTGAAATTTCAAATCTGTAGACCATGAATTCACATAGAAAGATAATTTAGCACTATTTAAACAAAATAGAATCACAAAACAACTCGTAAAATCTATAAACTTATTTCAAAATTTAAAAACATTTCACTATATGACACAAGGATGCAAAAAATTCAACAATCGAGACTATACTCGGGGTTGAGATGCTATGCTGTTTCCTCTGAAAACTTTCCCTACCTCACAGTGGGGGTTGGCTCCCTCCAAATTTAATATGCAAATTATTGGCGCCCCTACTCGTGTAGTTAGCTATCCCTAAGAAAATAGCAGTGCGTGATAGAAGGGTGAGGGACAAACCACATGTGTAAAGATGTAAAAGAAAAAAAAAGTGGTGAGTATATAAAAAGCACACACCACCAGTTATATGGTATTAGGAGAGGCTATAATCACTTTTAGGGCAGCAAAAACCTGTAGTAACATAGAAACAGAATGACCCAAAAAATGACCTTATATGTTCCTCCTTGCTGGGAATGAGGTTCTTCAGGGGTCTGGTAATACACAATAACACATATAGCCTGGAGAATTTTATATATGCATACATCAAATTACTTCCAACAAAGAATCCTCTGTGTGTCCCAGACTGTTCAGAAAAAATCAATAGCACATATTGTAATATCTGATGTAAACCAGCAAGAATAAACAGTTTATAATTATAAAGCAGGGTCTTCTATTTCTTATTCACATGTATCCTGAGGTTAACTTCAGAAAAATGCATCCAGCCCTTAAGAAACTCGTTATTACACCTTCTCATCCTGGCATGATACACGTCAATGGCTTGAGATAGAGGATTAGATGTTGATTGAAGAGGAGACTCCTTTTAGAAAGCTGGCAAGTCTAATTTTATGTATGATCTATGATATCTCTGCACTGAGTTTCATCTGATATATTGCAAAGGAAGTCTCCAGAAGCCATAAAATGACACATATTGCAGTTTAGATTGTCTTTTTTTAAGGAAGTGTAGATATAACATATACAAGAATGAGATGACCCAGGATATAGGTGCAGGGAAAACAGATATTTAGCCAGAACATTTAAATGGGGCCAAATGCTCCGGTGCCTTAGTGGTCCCACCTATACCCTGGTTGCAGTGGTATAATGACAGTCATCCCCCCTTCCCCCAATTTTGATACCAACGAAGATGAAGCGCACGGCACAGCTGTCATCAACCTCTGGATTGGTAATCTAATATATAAAGCTGAATGTGTGTGTATGTATGTATGTATGTATGTATGTGTGTGTGTGTGTGTGTGTGTGTGTGTGTATGTATGTATGTATGTATGTATGTATGTCCGGGATTGGCATCTACACCGTCGCAACTACAGCCACAAAATTTTGCACAGTCACACGTCTGGACCCCGAGAGTGTCATAGGCTATGCTGTGAGGTGAAATTTTAACCCCGCGCATTCCAATTCACCAAACAATTTTGCGCCTATCTACATAATGGGGAAAAAGTGACAGTTACCAGTTGACAGTTGTGAATGAGAGGGGCTTAATGATAGCGCCAAAGACTAACAGCATATACCAGCATATAGTCACTAAGGTGGGGCCCCAACATGAGATATTCACCACGCACGGGGACATGTATACACACCACACGCCCACAAGGAGTAACAGCAAGTGTATAGTCGCTAAGGTGCAGCCCCAATATTGGATGCTCACCATGCACCCGAACAAACACACACACACCACAAAGAGACACACACAACACAGAGACACACACACACCCACGGGGACACACACCCTATAGCGACACATGCACTCACCCCACAGGGACACACACACACACAACACAGACACACACCACACAGACATCCCCCCCACAGGGACACACACACATACACACCCTATAGGGACACATGCACTCACCCCACAGGGACACACACACACTACAAAGAGACACACACAACAGAAACACACACCACACAGACTCCCCCCACAGGGACATACACACCATATAGGGACACATGCACTCATCCCACAGGGACACACACATACACACACCCCAGGGACACACACACCACACAGACAGACACAGATGTGCACAAATCACCTCACACAACTCGCCTCATACGTCTGCTATCTTTAATTTCCAAATATAAACATCTGATTAAAAACAGCCAATGTGCAACTCATGTGCCATATAGGGAATTAAGGCAGATGTCAGTCACATGAGCTGTCTATTATGTGTATGTGTTAGGTAACATATACTGCCCGGCAGGGGGGAGGGTTTACTGTTGGCTGGAGATTTATTGGGCTGCCTATAGCAACCAATCACAGCTCAGCTTCTATTTTCTTACAGGTCATTAATATGACATATTCAAATTCTATTTTGTTATAGCTAACATCAGTTATTAACCCGGGCGTAGCCGGGTAGTACAGCTAGTGTTAGGAGAAAAATCCTTTATTTTAAATAAAACACACCCTGCTTTCACCTATTTATTAAGCCCAAACACCCAGCTCCGACAGTAATCCAAACAGAATAATATCTGGCAAAGCACACTAGGCACCAAAATGCAGCTGCATATATTTCTATGGAGCTGCCCCCTCCTGTCCAGAGAGTGGGCAGCTGTGCAGGGTGTTGCATGCAACACTTGCGTGAGTCTTGAATGTTTGTCGCCCACTGTGACTCTGCTGTCGCCCACTGTGGTCTCCGCTCACTGCATGTAGCCGTGCCTGGACATTGCTGTGGACTATTGTCAGAGGGTATGTTTAGGCTTAATAAATGGGTGACAGCAGGTTATCTCCTTGTGTTTTATTTATAAAACAATACTTTTCTCTGCATCTGTGTTTTTTAACTATTTACTTACTGGATTGGTAATGTGGGGGTATCATAGATGCCCCTACATTACTAATCTGGGCTTAATGACAGCTGAAAATACTCAGCTGTTATTAACCCCTTCTATTACCCTGACTGCCACTGCACCAGGGCAGCAGGGTGAAGCACTGGGAACGGCGCATCTTATGGAGGGGCCAGTTCTGGGGTGGCTGTGTCATGCTATTTTTAGGGTCATGAGGGCCCATGAAATATGGCTCTTCCCACCCTGAGAATATCATAATGGGGGGACCCTATGCCATTTTTTCCAAATTATTTATAAATAAATTGAGAAAATAGCTTGGGGTGACCTCTGTTTTGGATTACCAACCAAGGTTAAGCTGCCAGCTGTGGACTGCAGCTGTCTGCTGTACCCTAGCTAATGATAAAAAACGGGGTACCATCACATTTTTTTTTTAAAGATAAATACAAGGCTAAAACATCCATTATTGCAACATGGAAAGCATGTAAAGAAAAAGATGAAACCCAAATCCTGAAGTCCCAGCATATGGGGAACAATATCAGTGATTGCATGCCCCATTTGTTAGGACAGCAAACACTGCACAGCTCCCAGCAGTATGACAAGCCGTGACTTCACTGAGGTCTCAGGTAACACAGCAGGTCTTACGCAGCAGGGAATTCCGCTGTGGGACCGGAGGTAACCTCAGTGGCATCCACGTTCATAAAACTTGCTGTCTCGTGAGACAGCACGTGTGAGGAATGGTGATGTCAGGGAGTGCAGTGCAGTTCAAACTCGTAGGATAGTCCCTGTGTGACCCCTTGAGTCTGAACTGCAGTAATCTTTTTGACAGCATGACTTGTCACACTGTCACCAGTGCATGCTCTGACAGTATATGGGGGGATGCTTTCTGTGAACGTGACTTGCCATATGCTTGTAAGATAGTCTAGGGAGAGACGCATTTGTGGTGCAAGGGCCCAAAGTTTCCTCTTGCCCCCTGGCTACCTTCACAGAGACTTCTAGAGCAGGGTGCGAAACTCCAGTCTTCAAGGCCTGCAAACAGTGCAAGTTTTCAGGATTTCATTAGCATTGCACAGGTGGTAATTTAACTACCTGCACAGGTGATGATTCTGACACCTTGTGCAACACTAAAGGTACTGTCACACACGGCAATATTGCTAGGCAATTTCACTGGCAATTTGCTGGTTGCAGTGAAATCATGGACACATTGTTCTAGTTTGTTGCTGTGTACAAATAGAACAATGTGTCCATGATTTCACTGCAACCAGCAAATTGCCAGTGAAATTGCCTAGCAATATTGCCACGTGTGACGGTACCTTAAGGGTACCGTCATACTTGGCGACGCTCCAGCGATCCCGACAACGATACGACCTGGTAGGGATCGCTGTTGCGTCGCTACGTGGTCTCTGGTGAGATGTCAAACAGTCAGATCTCACCAGCGACGCAGCAACGATACGACGGTCGTTGGGAACCTGTCAATCTCGGGCGTAGTATTGAGATCGTTGGTTGTTGTCCCCGTCAAACACAGAGATGCACGCTGCCCAGCGGGAGCGCGACAACCAAAAAATGGTCCAGAACAGTTTGTAACAATTATCGATCTCACAGCAGGGGCCTGATCGCTGCTACGTGTCAAACGTAGCGAGATTTCTGCTGAGGTCATTGTTGTTTCACAAAACTTGTGACTCAGCAGCAATCTCGCTTAAGGCCCCGTTACACAGCATGACATCGTTAACGATATTGCTGATACGTCATGGAATTGGAGTCGTTCCAGCAATATCGTTACGACCTCGTTGCGTGTGACTCTGCAAACTTGTAACGATAAATTGTTATATCGCAGGTTTGAGAACATGTTCTAAAACCACACGTTCGACGATCAGCCAACCTGGTATATTGTTGTGTTTGACACCGCAATAACTATGTCGTTTACGACTTCGCTAATTCACAGCAATGAGCAGGGATTGTTCGCTGGGTTGTGCGAACGATACCTGCTCACAACATCGTTGGTGCGTCGTCCACGATATCTAGACGTGACATCTCACCAATGATGTCTGACACGACCGCGCGCCCACAAGATCGTTGCCGACATCGTTCCAACGTCGTGCCGTGTAACAGGGCCTTTAGTGTGACAGGGGCTTAAGTAAATTTTCAACACATACACTGTTTGCGGCCCACAGGCGTCTGCGTAGTGTCTTGCATTTCTATACCTGACACGTTCAGGCCAGAGGCCTTTTCTTCAGCATCTGAAGGAGAGTATCAAAGCACCTCTTACTTTGCACAAACGGTCCGGCACACAGTGTGAAGTTAAAAAGCTTTAATGTTGCAGAGTTTAAAAAAAAAAAAAAAATCACACGTTAAATCACATGTTGGTACATGATGTAATTTTTCAGATTTATGGTAGACAAACACTGATCATTTTCAAATAAGCACTTAGCATAGACCAGTGATGGCGGACCTATGGCACGTGTGCCAGGGATGGCACGCAGAGCCGCCTCCGCTGGCACGCGGCCTCGCCACTACACTGCCGCTTTGATCTGCCGGCGTGCGCCGCCGGCAGATCAAAGCTGTGTCTGAGCAGAGGAGACATTTCTCCTCTCTCCGACACTCCCAGACCCGCCCTCCCGGCCAGCGTCATGTGACAGCGGTCACGTGACGTGCCCGGCATCACGTGACCGCCCTCAGCGCTGGAGACACACAAGATGCAAGATGCAGCAGCGGAAGGAAGAAAGGTGAGTATGACACTTTTTATATTTTTTTTTACGAGCAGCCAGAATGGGGTCATACAAGGAGGAGGAGGAGGATGGGGCAATACAAGGAGGAGGAGGATGGGGCAATACTAGGAGGAGGAGGATGGGGCAATACTAGGAGGAGGAGGAGGAGGAGGAGGAGGATGGGGCAATACTAGGAGGAGGAGGAGGAGGAGGAGGAGGATGGGGCAATACTAGGAGGAGGATGGATGGGGCAATACAAGGAGGAGGATGGATGGGGCAATACTAGGAGGAGGATGGATGGATGGGGCAATACTAGGAGGAGGATGGATGGATGGTGCAATACTAGGAGGAGGATGGATGGATGGGGCAATACTAAGGAGGATGGATGGATGGGGCAATACTAGGAGGAGGATGGATGGGGCAATACGAAGAGGAGGCAGGATGGGGCATATTATTATGTCATGGGGCAGGATGGGGCACATTGTTATGTGATGGGCTGATGGGACATATTATTATGTGATGGGGCTGATGGGGCATATTATTATGTGATGGGGACAAGGATGGGGCAGATTACTATGTAATGGAGGCAAGAATAGGGCAATACTACCAGAGGGCAAGTTGGGGCATATTACTATGTGATGGGGACAAGGGTGGTGCAATAATACCAAGGGACAAGGCTGGGGCACATTATTGCTGGATGGGGCATATTACTACATGGGGACAAGGATGAGACACATTACTGCAGAATAGGGCATATTACTTCAAGGGACATGGATGGGGCATATTACTACAAGGGGAGAAGGATAGGGCATTACTGCAGGATGGGGAATATTGCTGCAAGAGAACAAGGATAGGGCATTTCAACAGGATGGTGCATTACTACATGATGAGGCAGGATAGGGACATTACCACAAGGGGACAAGGATGGGACATTACCGAAGGGGACAAAGATGGGGCATACTACAAGGGGATAAGGATGAAGACATTACTACAAGAAGGGGGTCAGGATAGGAACATTACTGCCAGGAGAGGGTCAGGATGGAGCCCAACTGCAAGAAGAGGGTCAGAATGGAGCAAAAAGCTAGAAGGAGAGGATCAGGATGGAGAACATAGCTAGAAGGAGGTGGTCAGGATGGAGCACATAACTACAAGGAGAGGGTCAGGATGGAGCACGTAACTACAAGGAGAGGGTCAGGATGGGACACATTACTAAAATGAGAGGGTCAGGATAGGACACATTACTACAAGGAGAGGGTCAGGATGGAGCACATTACTACAAGAAGAGGATCAGAATGGAGCACATTACTACAAGGAGAGGATCAGGATGGAGCACATTACTACAAGGAGAGGATCAGAATGGAGCACATTACTACAAGGAGAGGATCAGGATGGAGCCCGTAACTAGAAGGAGGGGATCAGAATGGAGCACATTACTACAAGGAGAGGATCAGGATGGAGCCCGTAACTAGAAGGAGGGGGTCAGGATGGAGCACATAGCTACAAGGAGAAGATCAGGATGGAGCCCGTAACTAAAAGGAGGGGGTCAGGATGGAGCACAGAGCTAGAAGGGGAAGGACAAGATGGAGCACATAACTACAATGGGAAGGTCAGGATGGGAAACATTACTACACGGAGAGGGTCAGGATGGAGCACATAGCTACAAAGAGAGGATCAGGATGGGACACATTACTGCAAGGAGAGGGTCAGGATGGGACACATTACTGCAAGGAGAGGGTCATGATGGAGATATTACTACAAGATGCGGACCATGATTTCAGTATGAAATCTGCTTGTATTCAATGATAAAATCTATCTCCTATCTGTCTAATATTCTGCATTTTTTCCATACAGATCAGTACACCTGCTGTTTCTAGAAAGGGCAGTGGCAGCGGCTCAGCTTCAATGTGCAGTACACATGAGCTGTCTGACCACTGCCGAAGAGAAGAGAAGACTGCAAAGGTAAGTTTAAAATCAATTAATTGTTAAAATAATTGAATTGATCATCAATGTTTCAGGACTAAATACCCTGTACAGGGAAGAGAGTTAGCATCTGCTGGCTCTCTCCCCTGTGCAGCGCTTGTGATTACCACTCCTGCTGTAATTTAGGTTATATTATCGTGTTGACACTTCGCCATAAATAATTTTGTTTTAGGTTGCAGTTTGGGCACTCGGCCTCAGAAAGGTTCGCCATCACTGGCATAGACTATTCATAATAAGTCTAAAAGATACAGTAACAATGATATACACAGTAACAATGATGTTTTTCCCTCATCGCCATGACAGCACCACCTGAGAGAGAGGTTCTGCCCATCCAGGACAGAAAACTCCTGTAATAAAAAGGGCGGCACCCAGGGGCGTAACTACAATAGGTGCAGGGGTTGTGATCGCACCCGGGCCCTGCAGCCTAGGAGGGCCCCAGAAGTTCCTTTGGCCTATAGAAAAAGACTAATACTATTAAAGATTTGCAATAATTGGGGGCCCCGTTGGAGCTTTCGCATCGGGGCCCCTGGGCCTGAAGTTACGCCACTGGCGGCACCTCCTCTCTGCCTCAGTTTGGTTTCCTGTCCTGGAAAGGGAAACCTCTGAACACAGATCCTGGTTCCCTGGTCCTGATTCGTGGGCTGGAAGAGCGGCTTAGGGTCCTTTCACATCAGCGTTTTACGCTGATCTCGGCAGTTACGGTGTAAAAAACTGCAACTGCCGCGATTACCGCATAACGGCCGCGATCGCGGCACACTTGCGGCAAGCCCCATACAATGTCTATGGGGCTTGTGGTGAGTGTGCGGCAAGTGCGGTTTCGGCACTTGCGGCAGGTGCGGCCGCGAAAAAAACCGCGGTATGCCGCGATTTTTTCACAGCCTCACCTGCCGCAAGTGCCGATACCGCACTTGCCACACCTGCTGCAAGTCCCATAGACATTGTATGGGGCTTGCTGCAAGTGTGCCGTGATCGCGGCCGTTATGCGGTAATCGCCGCAACTGCCGCGATCAACGTAAAACGCTGATGTGAAATGACCCTTACCTGCCGTGGCCTCTAGCCTAGCCAGAGTTCTGGAAATCCAAATGGTGACCCTCCAGACAGCCTCCTAAACCGGTACTGCAGCTTTGTACAGGGTCAGTGCTGCATGACTATGCTGCCTCTGATGGGTCCTTTTCTTCCTAATATTTTATATGTTACCAGAAAAAGCTTTCAAAAAAGCATCATGGGATATGTGTGTAAAGAACCCCTCCCAGATGATTATACTAAGGCTCTCTACTTCTGTATCGATAGGACCGTGAGAGACGCTGTGCCTAGTCTAGCTGCTAGCAGGGCCGGTTTTAGGCAAAGTGGGGCCCTGGGCAAAAGGTTAAACTGGGCCCTAAATGCTCACATATTGCACCGTCACACTCAGACATTTAGGTTACATTTACAAGCATTGAATTCAGTCTGGTGAATGAGTGCGATTTATAATATTCAAGTCATTCAGCGCTTGTTTCTGGACTTTTACACAGGATGATGAAGAATGATGGGTGCAGAGCAATCACTATTGAGCAATCTGCCCCTACAGTATCATGTTATTGGCAGCACTTCTGCAGTTTGCCGCAGGTGATGTGCTGTCGAGAGCAAGGATATTTGTTCCTCCATAAACATCCAATCACCTGATGATGGGCGATTGCCGACCTGTTTACACCTAGGAACTCTCATCTGTGCTGGTGGGATTTATAAATGTGGATGTTACATACAGACAACACACGGTATGTGACGGACACACTATATATTACATGTATACACCGAGCACACACACATAGACACACACACATCCATTCCCATCATTGTCAATGTCACACAGAACGGCTCCTCCAGGGAGAGTCGCTCTTTTTAATCTCTTATCCTCTGACCGAGAGATGGGGATTGTGAACACAGGACTCCTTATATTGGTTAGAAATTACCTACAAGTGTTTAACAAAATAGGATTTACAAACTGGAGATTCAGTAAGAAGAATGTTTCCATAAGATCATCTACTTAAATATCATCTTTAACAAAGATCTGCTATATTCTTCATATTATAAGAAAAATACATTTGAAGTAAGGCCTATCCTGGTGTCTTGTGTTGTTCTGGGGTCACTAGTGGAAATATTGACCTTAAAGAAGTTATCCATAATTCTATAAACATGAGTGATTTTCTATCAAAAACAGCGCCACCCCTGTCTACAGGTTGTATGTGATATTGCAGCTCAGCTTAATAGAAGGGAATGGGCCTATGCTGTAATATCACATGCCACCTGTACACAGTGGTGGCGCTGTTTTTGAAAGAATGTAGTAAAGTTTTATTAATACTGGACATCCCCTTCAATGCCTTGTAAGTTCTGCTTGATAACTGGCTACAAATGTAGGAATTAAGGAGGTCCCCAAACTCTAATTACAACCATCATGAACATGTGAAGATTAAAGCCTGTGGGGGGCGCTCCTGCTGCTATTATATGGCAATTACAAGGATTTTATAACTTTTACCACTGAGCGATTTTTAGTTTTTGTTTTTTCCTAACCCTTCCAAGAGCCGAACTTTTTATTTTTCTTCCACATAGCTGTATGAGGGCTTATTTTTTGCGGGATGAGTTGTACTATTGAATGACATCATTCATTCTACCACAAAATGTACTGGAGGATGAGAACAAAATTCCAAGTGCTTTGAAATTGCAAAAAAAAGTGCAATTCCACAATTTTTTTAGTTTTTTTATTTATCATGTTAACTATATGGTAAAAGTGACTTCATCATTTGATTATATAGGTCAGAATAAGTAAATAGTGTGAACTTTTTTTTTTTTCAATCATGCAAAAACCCCAGAAATTTGTAAAAAAAAAAAAAAAAAAAAAAAAAAAAAATAATAATAATAATAATAATAATAATAATAATAATAATAAAAAACCAAAATTTACTTTATTTGCCATTTTCCGAGACCCATGATATTTTAATTTTTGAAGATACAGGGCTATGTGAGGGCTTACTTTTTGCGCCCTGAGCTGACATTTTATATGATACCATTTTGAGTCAGATACAACATTTTGATCGCTTTTTATTGCATTGTATTGTAACAACGTGGTGGCCCAAAAAACATAATTCTGGCGTTTTTATTTTTCCCATTACGCCATTTACCAATTGAATTAATTTATTTCATATATTGATAGCTTAGATTCTTACGAACGCAGCGATACCAAATATGTGTATTTTTTAAATTTTTTTTATTGTTTTATTGCTATTTTCAGTTCAGCTCCTTTCGGGGCCCCTAAGAGAGTGGGGGCCCTGGGCAACTGCCCAGTCTGCTCTTCCCCTCCCCCTAACGCCAGCCCTGGCTGCTAGTCTCAGGGACTTAGGGAAAAGTTCAAGTCCCTCAGGTCTGCAGAGAAGAAAAGCAAGAGACATTACTCCTCCCCAGATCAAGAGGATTCCCCAGCTAAGAACTTCAGAGACTCTCATGACTCTAGTTCTACTTCTTCCTCTGATACTTCCTCTTCTGACAGCGGCTTATAGGGTCCCTCATAATAACTCGGACCAGCAGTCTGGATAAACACAGAGCCTTGATTACAGTTGTATCTTCTCTTTCCACAAAGGTGTCTTAAGGGAAGTATCGGTGGTAGAAAGAGGCAAGGGGTTTTATTCCCCTCGCTTTTTGATCCCCAAGCCAGATGGGTCTTACAGGACCATAATCAATCTCCGGAGGCTGAACATTTTTCTTCTGCAGAAATCATTCAAGATGGATTCCATTACCTCAGCCATAAAGCTTCTGTTTCCAGACTGTCACATGGTAGTATTAGACCTCAAGGATGCTTATTACCATGTCCCGATTCATCCATCTCATCAGAAATACCTCTCCATAGAGGTGTCAGGCACTTTCAGTTCTTGGTCCTTCCAATTGGGCTGTCAAGTGCCCCAAGAATCTTGACAAAGATTGTGGCAGAAGTGATGGCTCACCTACATCACCAGGGGGTGCTCATAGTCCCGTATTTAGATGACTTCTTAATAGTAGGAAGATCACCCCAAGACTGCATCATTCAGCTGGAGAAAGTCAGGACCGTATTGACCAGTCTAGGATTGATCAATATGGAGAAATCGAGATTAATACCCTCAACACATCAGACCTCTCTGGAGCTCGTCTTAGATTCTTGTTCTCAACTTTGTCTCCTTCCTCCAGAGAAACAGCAGAGGGTCATCTCATTAGTGACACAGACTATACAAAACCTTCAGTTGACTCTCAGGACAGCCATGTCCCTTTTAGGCACCATGACCTCTTGCATACCGGCAGTCCCCTGGGCTCAGCTGAATGCAAAACAACTTCAATGGAAAGTCCTCCAGGAACAGGTTCACTTAGCAGACTATTTAAAGGGGACTATCCTTCTTTCTTCTGATACTATAGAATCACTGAGATGGTGGCTTAAGAGTGTTTACCTAGCAAGGGGCATTCCATGGGCTCTTCCAGTGTCAGACATAATTACGACGGACGCCAGCTCACTGAGGTGGGGTGCTCACCTCCGGGAACATGTCTTGCAAGGGGAGTGGGATCCAGTCTCACATGTCCTCCGAGAGCTTTGGGCGATAAAGAAAGCCATAGAGGGGTTTCTTCTCCTCCTGACGGGGCGACATATTTGAATACTCTCTAACAACAGAGTCTCGGTTGCTTACATAAATCACCAGAGGTGCACAAGATCTCCCTCTCTAATGTCACTCACCTGGGACATCTTTCAGCTAGCACAGATTCATCACTTATCTCTTTCTGCCCTACACACCAAGGGGATCTGAATTACAGGGCAGACTTTGTCAGTCATCCTCAGTTAAGATGGGGAATGGAGGTAAGACCCAGTAGTATTCTCTCAGATCTCCGAGAGATGGGGTGCTCCCATAATGGACCTTTTCTCCACCCAACAGAACAGACAGGTAGCTCCGTTCTGCTCCCTAAATCCCAGATACAGACCCATACTGTGGATGCACTCCAGTTTCCCCGGAGCTCAAGTCTGCTGTAAGCATTCCCTCCACTCGTACTGATTCCAGCTGTCCTGTGGAAGATTTGGGACGATCGGGCCAGGGTTATTCTAATTGCTCCCCTTTGGCCAAAGAGAGCCTTGTTCTATTGGATCTCCAAGATGTCTCTATCAGATCCATGAATCCTTCCGGACTCTCCTACCCTTCTATCCCAAGGCCCAATTTACCATCCTCAAGTCTCGAATCTTCTGCTGACGGCCTGGAATTTGAGCGGGAACTACTGAAGAATCGAGGGTTCTTTGTCAATCTGGTGACTACCCTCATGAACAGCAGGAAGCCGATCATCATCAGAATATGTTAAGGTGTGCAAAAAATTCTCTCCCACTCGGCTGCACTCCCTACCGGGGAAATCCCTATTGACTCCATTCTAGAGTTTTTACAGAAGGGATGGGATATGGGGTTGTCAGTTAATACCCTAAATATCCAGATTTCTGCCCTGGGTGCCTGGTATAACTCCAGCTTGGCCTCAAATTCCTGGGTGTCCAGATTTATCAAGTCCTGTGATAGAGCTACCCCGTTTCGTTGCCCTTCCTTTCCTCCATGGGACCTTGGGCTAGTCTTAGATGCCCTGACTAAGCCCCCCTTTGAGCCCTTATCTGATACACCCTTGAAAGTTTTGACCCTTAAAGTTGCCCTCTTAGTGGCCCTAACTTCTGCTCGACACATCACCGACTTACAGGCCCTATCGGTATCCCCTCCATACACTCAGGTTTTGGAGGATAGAGTCATCCTCCTTCTAGACCCTGCATATTTGCTTAAGGTTGCTAAGTCTTTTCATAGGACTCAGGAAATTGTCCTCCCTTCCTTTTGTGACAAACCTAACCAAAAGGAGGCGACCCTACATACGCTAGATGTTAGACGTGCCCTGGTCCAATACTTAGAGGTCACCAAACAGTTGAGGAGAAACCAGACACTGTTTCCTTCCAGGGAGCTTTCAAAGGTAGTATTGTCTACTGGTACTATAGCCAGGTGGCTTAGGGACTCCATTGCCTTAGCCTATTCCTCCTCTGGAGTCCTTGTCCCGTCAAGTCTTAATGCACACTCCAGAAGAGCAGTGGCCATTTCCTGGGCTGAATGGGCTGACGTACCTGTAGAGCTTATTTGTAGAGCTAGTAACTTGGTCTTCTCCTCATACTTTTTTCAATCATTACCGACTTTACTTATCTTCCAATTCTGAGGTAACCTTCGGTAGAAGGGTCCTTGAAGCAGTGATCCCTCCCTAAGTTTTCCTTTCTCTGGAATCTCTCGGGTGTTGCTGTAATGGCGATGATGGAAAAAGCTAAATTACTTACCGGTAATGTTTTTTGCCGGAGCCATGACAGCACCACCGCTTTCCCCCCCCCCCCTTACCGTCTGTATAGTGTTATTTGCACGTGTGGGGTGTTTTATTAAATTGTTCTTTTTGGTGGTGGCATGTACTAATGTTTTTTGGTAGTCCTGTCCATACTCTGTAACCAACTGCGGCAGAGGGGAGGTGCCGCCCTTTTTATTTCGTAGACTGTGAGCCTTCACGGACAGGATTTCTCCCCTCTTGTATCTGTACGACTGAATTGTCCACATTTATTGTTACTTGTATTGTTACTATGTTACTTGTCCTAGTCTGCCCCTTTTAGCATGTAAAGCGCCATGGAATATACATTAATGGTGCTACATAAATAAATAAATAATAATAATAAAATTTCAGGGGTTTCCTGTCCTGGATGGGCAGAACCTATCTCTCAGGTGGTGCTGTCATGGCTCCAGAAAAAAACATTACCGGTAGGTAATTTAGCTTTTCAGGGGCACTGGTCACCCCCTGTCCAAACACACACACAATGATTTTTACCCTTTTCACACAGCAGTCCATAGCATTCAGCAAATTCCACAAGAATCAGCAGAGTCCATTGAACTGGGCAGAGGCCATCAAGATAATGGGGAATGGTCCATTAAAAGCACAGTCCATTAAAGACACAATCCATTAATGCTTTGAGGTGTAGCCAGAAGGTTGCAGTCCCGCTAATCCAGCAAGGGGAAGCGCAACCAGCGCTAAACAGGGTAAGGGAAAAATAAAATTAGGCCTACCTGGCCACAAAGCAAAAAAAAAAAAACAGGCCTCACTCTTCTCTGAACTCAAATCAGTCCTTATCTAGCCAGCAGGGTAACTCCAGGACTAAGACTATCAGTCTGCAACTTTACATCCTGCATGATGCAGGGTCCCAACAGGGGCATTTCTTCCAATGGGTCAGCAACCAAACAACAGGCCTTTTTTAGGGCAGTCCTCTTTAATTTGAGGCCTCCCACTGTGGCACCTCTCAATGCTCATTGGGATGGACGTGACAATTCCACATTGTAGGCTGCTCCCAGATTATCTCGGGATATCACAGGCGCTCCTCCTCCAGGGGCATTCTCCACCACTACCTACCCCCCAGTATACCCCATCAGGTGCACCACTGAAGAAGAGTATGGAGAAGTTGGGGATGACCACCCCCTCTAGAACACAACACTCGGGCAACCCTGATAGGCCCTTCAGACTTTCTGACCCCTGTGGGTTTCACTCCAGCTGGCTGGCTACCATGGTCAGGATTGGGTAACTTGCCGATGCTTCATCCTCTCCATGTTGGCCCCCTGCTGTAACTCTTCGACATCCTCTGCACTGGTGACCTGAATTTATCTCCACCATCGCGTACGACTGCTTGTGGTCCTTTAATTTCATTAAAGTGACTACATTCCCAACATAGAGGGTGCAAAGTCAGGAGCGCAGATGGTCGGGGCGGAAGGGTGGACTGGCTGACAGCATTGGTCACCAGTCCCGTTTTTGGGTTGGAAACCAAACCCTCTCTTCTTGAGGGTCATCACCTGGCCCTAGGTACATTGCTCATAAGAGATTACTATGAGACCCCTGCAACCTCATCTGTTCCAGAAATGACAAGGCCTGGGGTGGTTAATGCCTATAATTATACTTGCTGGGAGGGGATAGGGGGCCCCACATGGTATTCTCCCAGTCGAAGGCCTCTGGTGGGGTGCTACAGAAAGCAGGGAAACGGGCTTCTGACGATACCAACTCCTCCTCGTCCTCTTCTTTGATTTGACAATCCACCGGCTACAGGTGTGTTAAGGTCAGGCATGCTGCAGGATCTCACCTCTGGAGATCCCGGCTGGCATACTGAATGGCTCACCATTGACTCTGAGCTCCGTTCTGGTGTGACCTCTTCAGGCATTTGAGACTAACACTGGATCCGTACCTCTCTGCGAAGCAAGCCAAATGCAGGGTGCACAGTCGAATTTCAGATCATATAAATGGGCATCTACTCTGCGGGCTGCTCCCAGTGAAGCACCCTCGATCCCTAGGGTAGTGAGGAAAATCAGCTCCTCCAGAGCTGTAATGTCTTGGGTGGATCCATCAGGTATACATCAGGTGACTCGTTGTACTACAATCCCAAGATGGCGCCAGCCTCTGCGGTGATGCAGCTATCATTTTCCTAGGGTCCTGCCTCTTCCAGTGCCAGGACCCTATCGCTTAGGGGATATTATTATTTGCGCAATTTTGTTGCGTAGCTCCCCATTAATGCCTTCCTGGGGTGGGCTGCAGAAGGCACCTTGACTTATAAATTCCTCATGCCGCATAGATTAAGAGCGATTTTTATAGTGTCTTCTTATACACAAATTTGGCATACTATAATTACCGTATATATTCGTGTATAAGCCGACCCGTGTATAAGCCGACCCCCCTACTTTTGCCCCCAAAACCTGGGAAAACCTATTGACTCGTGTATAAGCCGAGGGTGGACCCCAGCACAGGTATACAGCCCCCAGCAGTGTGGTATATAGGCCCCCCCAGTGGTAGTATACAGCAGCCTCCCCAGTGGTATGCAGGCCCCAGCAGTATATACAGCAGCCCCAGTGGTATACAGCAGCCCTTAGGTAGTACACAGCAGCCCCAGGGGTATACACAGCAGCCCCAGGGGTATACACAGCAGCCCCAGGGGTAGTACACAGCAGCCCCAGGGGTACTACACAGCAGCCCCAGGGGTACTACACAGCAGCCCCAGGGGTACTACACAGCAGCCCCAGGGGTACTACACAGCAGCCCCAGGGGTGTACACAGCAGCCCCAGGGGTAGTACACAGCAGCCCCAGGGGTATATACAGCAGCCCCAGGGGTAGTACAGAGCAGCCCCAGGGGTAGTACACAGCAGCCCCAGGGGTAGTACACAGCAGCCCCAGGCCCCCCTCACTGTTTGGCACCCCCACCTCAGGATGGCCTCCCCCGCACGCAGCGCTGCGCTCATACATTACCAGCCTGTCAGCTGTCATCCTCCGGGGCGGATCGCGGCTCCCGGCTCCGGCTTCCATCTTTATCTGTGTCTTCCTGCTTTGTGACCGGGGCTCATCGCGATGACGTCATCGCGACGCCGGCCGGTCATGTGACATGCAGGAAGACACAGATGAAGATGGAAGCCGGAGCCGGGAGCCGCGATCCGCCACCAGAGGATGACAGCTGACAGGCTGGTAATGTATGAGCGCAGCGCTGCGTGCGGGGGGGGGCCATCCTGAGGTGGGGGCGCCAAACAGTGAGGGGGTCCCGTATATACTCGCGTATAAGCCGAGGGGAGACTTTTCAGCCCAATTTTTGGGCTGAAAAACTCGGCTTATACGCGAGTATATACAGTAACCTTTATCTGGACTGACCTCCAGCAGGGAAAAATGATTACTCACGTCCTGTATTTTATCCTTGTTATATATGTCTATGCATAAAATCAATTTCAAACTAGTGAAAGTTTTTGTCACCACTATTGTTAAACCCTCAAAGCATACGTACAATTCAAGGGATACGTGTTACAAGTTGGTTCAAACAAACAGTTAATGTGTATATAAAACTTGGACGCAGGAGTTGTTAAATTATATATTCTAACCATCTTTTGGATTTATCAATCAAATCCTTATATTGTCTTTTGGACTACCCTATGTTCCTATTGACTAAGCACAATATTAATGTATTGTTTCTGGACTGACATCTAATAAGGTATGGTGATTAACCACCTCCTGTCTAAAGTGGTTTAATTGTATACCTCTGTTCATGCCTATATTTTACTGCAGTACTAGAGTCGTTTATCTTTAAATTGTGAAGGTATTGATAAATCCTTTATAAAGGAAAAATAAGTAAAGGTATCTGTTAGAGATTATACCACCATTGGCTCTTTAATATCAGGGTTCCCTTTAAGGAGCTTCTTTGTTATTTGTCATAGGTTTATTGACCTTGCTGTACGGCTACTGAAGCCTTTTAATTGATTTGATCTTTGTGAGCTGTTTGTTTCATGTTGTCCTATTGTACTAAATAAAGATTTGTTTAATTTTGAAAAACATATATTGGCTTGGGCAGTATCACTTATTGGTAACCCTCGTTTCTTTCCTTTGTTGCTGTTATTAATTGGGTTACGAGTTGATCCCCATCATTAAACTAATGAAATTGGATGCGGTGCCCTCCACCCCCTCATTTCTTCTACATATAATGGACATATGCTATTTTTATTTGACTTGCTAGCAGATCAGTGTAGAAGAAGTTGCCTCGCATGCTGCTGACCCTCTGCAATAATAAAGGTTTCCTATACGTGTTATTAGGAAGAAAGGATGGTACTCACCAAAACATCGCCTTCAAATGTGCATCAATCTTTATTCCATAATCCAGAATATGGGGTTACAGGCAGTGCATGGAGGGAGGTGATGCAGGGTAAATTACGGGCGCTCTGTTTTACATGTTAACGCTTCAACGCCCGGAAACCTCCACTACATTCATTCAATAAAGGTTTCCTCTCTAAAAAAAAAAAAAAATTATAGTTTTCTTGAAGGGAGGTTTAAAGGAGATGTGAAGGTTCTTGAATTTCACAGCTGCTGGCACATCTGTCACTCTTCCAAAGATTCACAGCCTGCAGATATCCCAACACATGGAAACTCAAGGAAGCTTAGGAATTTTCTTTTAAACTTTCTTAAAATCACCAAGTTGTTTGAAACTGGTAGATCTGATGGCTGTGATCTCTGCTAACCGTAGGTTAGCAGAGTTCTCGGCCGCCAGGTCTTCTGGTGAGTGTTTTGGCCCCAACCTTCAAGGAATGTTTTAGGGCCATTTTAAAATGTCAAACTTTTCTCTCAACAAAGCCACGTTCGCCGATTTTTTTTTTTTAGTAAATTGCTTGGGTTTTCCGATCACAAACCGAATAGTCAATGTTTGTATTGAGTTTGAAATTGGAGCACCTTGTTCAGAAAAGTTTGCTCATCTCTAGTTGTAGGTACATAGACTTTCATTAGTGAGTAAGTTTCATTTGGAAACCTATACACATTACTCATAAAGAGAAGTCAAAGACACTGTTATATGAGGTAGATTTCTATTGTGAACATAGATTAATAATACAAATGACAGAAGTGGAAGAGAGCATTACCATGTTACATAAGATGGACTCTATTTTGAGTATGTTTATATAACTCAGTTACCAGAAGAAAGTAAGGGTGCTTTCACATTAGCGTTCCCCTCCGCAGCATGCTGCGGAGGGGAGCCGCAATGTAAGCGCAGCACCGCAAGTCCCTATCTTTATAATGGGAGCGCACGGTGCTGCGCTTGACTGCGCATGACCGTGCGCACCCATTCACTCCCATATGTGATCTGTGCGCAGGCGGATGCCTGCGCACAGATCACCCAGTCTCGTCCGCCCAAGAAATGCAACATGCATCCGCCTGCGCACAGATCACATATGGGAGTGAATGGGTGCGCATGGTCATGCGCAGTCAACTGCAGCACCGTGCGCTCCCATTATAAAGATAGGGGCTTGCTGTGCTGCGCTCACACTGCGGCTCCCCTCCGCAGAATGCTGCGGAGGGGAATGCTAATGTGAAAGTAGCCTAAGTTCTACTAAACATAAACCTGCAGAGCACTGGAGATCATAAAAGAGTAAATGATAAGTGACAGAGAGAGGACACAGTTATCCATACAACAAGCACTGTAACGTGGCACAGCAACTTCTACGTGAGTTTCACATCAGTGGCTTTCTCGGAAGGCATGGCTATAGAAGTCTCACAGAGGATCAGTTATACTGCTCCTACTGGGGCATGTGGTTAGATTGTGGCCTCTTATTTTGTTATTAGTGTATTTGTATCCTCCACATCCTGCAGTGTTGCACTAATCTAAGCCCAAAAAGGCATTCATTTAGACAATATCACCTATGCGTGTTAAGCACTATATGGCTGTGAATCACTCCTGCACATATGTGTAGATTCATACTGACATTTATCTTTATAATGGGCGAGTTAGGTTGCTCATGTGTCGATAATAGTAAACCCATTATTGTGCATCTGTTAATTCTTTTGTCACCCTATGTCTTTGCGCATTGATTTGTACATTGATAATTTAAATAATTGTATATTGTGTTTTTTTTTAATATGTCATTAATAAAATGTTACATTTTTTTACTTACTATACTTGTGGACAAATACGTTGGCCCTCCTTCTTTGCATATCTTCAGTGCGTTTTGCATAAATTCATACAAAATTATTTTATTTAGTTAGCAGTTGTTAATACTAGCTGTTAGTGTAGTGAGAAAATGGTAGGAAGTATTTAATGCACATATATTAAAAAATAATTTAGATTTAGACATGTCTGATTATCCACCATGTTCAGATATCAGGTCTTCAAGAAAGCTTTCAGTCTACAATGACCCTGCTGCCACCTCAACAACACCGGAGCTACTTTAACCCCCTGGATAATATGGTAGTTGACAGTGGCGTAACTTCGGGCCCAGGAAAAGCTCCAACGGGGCCTCCAATTATTGCAAATCTTTAATAGTATTAGTCTTTTTCTATAGGCCAAAGGCACTTTTGGGGCCCCCATAGGTTGCAGGGCTCGGGTGCGATCGCAACCCCTGCACCTGTGGTAGTTACTCCGCTGGTAGTTGATACTTCTATCTGTGCTGTTGATCTGGCTTTTATTTCTATTTTAAAATATACAATCACTGTTATTATGCTATCATGCAATACTCCTTTAATAATATTTTTAAATAGAAATAAAAGCCAGATCAAAAGAACAGATTGAAGTATCATCTACCATATTATCCAGGTAATTATTAACATAACAAGTATCAGAAAACAAAACAATAATAAGCAAAAACACCACACTAATTAAACCTCTCTATGATTACATCTATAGGAAGAAAAAACCTCTAACAAGAAAGAAAGAACCCATATACTTGTGACCCACAGAAACAAAGTTTTTACTTATTTGTTATTTTAATAAACATCCCGTAAAAGGGTTGCACCAATAGTTTTGCAATCCCTTCTTACCAAACAATCTAGATTTAGCGCTGGGCCTTAACAATAAATTTACAAATATCTAGCTTAGGCTGGCTTCACACTTGCAGATGCACCTGCAGCGTTTTGCAGATGCATCTGCAAGTATCAGCATGCAGACCGCGGCCCCTATGTTTATAATAGGGCGCACCGCGGTCTGAAAGCTCTCATTCATTGCTATATGTGAAGCGTCCGCAGGCGGATGCCTGCTGACAGATCACACTCTCCCGCCCGCACCATGGACGCTACATCTCGCGTCCATGGTGCGGGCGGGAGAGTGTGATCTGTCAGCAGGCATGCGCCTGCGGACGCTTCACATATAGCAATGAATGAGAGCTTTCAGACCGTGGTGCGCCCTATTATAAACATAGGGGCCGCGGTCTGCATGCTGATACTTGCAGATGCATCTGCAAAACGCTGCAGATGCATCTGCAAGTGTGAAGGCAGCCTAAGATTAAAGGGGGAGTAACACACGGCACTACCTCAAGGCACACAAGCAGCAAATCAGCATTGACCATAACTGGTTCAATGGTAGCTCCAGTGTATCCATAGAAATAAATTGCCCATTTAAACCACTTTAACCCCCCACCGACCTACTGTCTTCTCCCATTGTCCTGTAGAATGTAAGCTTGCAAGGACAGAGTCCTCGTCCCTATATACCAGTCTTTCATTGATATTTAGTTTACTGTCATTGTAACCTATTTCTGTATTTTGTATGTAACCCCTTCTCATGTACAGCACCATGGAATTAATGGTTCTTTATAAATAAATAATTGCGAAGTGGCGTACGTCATCCACTTCCCACATCCCGATGTCTTTATATCACACACCACCGCAGCCATATTTGCACACCTAAGGGATGGGTTTACAAATAAGGCACCCGGTTGCAATAATGGCCCTCGGTCAGTGGTGTACAGCAACCCGCACCTGACGCCACTCACAACCGCTGACACACTTTGTCGCTGTAAATACTTATTTTTAATCAAATGGTTTTTATTTGAGAAATCAAGAGTTATACAAAAATGTAGCAGTACAATCAACTGATATATACAATATAACCAGTTAGGTCCAGTACATACAAAAACTCCCTATTACCTTTTTTTCCCACCCCCCACCCACCCTTTATCCACCCTCCCCCCCATACAGCTAATAAACTTCAACTTTGCACTGCAATATACTTCCACATTCTTTCTTCCTTTGTTTATGCATGAGCCCATTATTGTCCAAGGCACTTAGGCAGTATCTATTGTATCCCGCAGAAGATCACCAGAGGCTAGATCTGGACAGTCCAGCCATCCACCCCACACATTTCAGATTGTGTCTGTTGACCTTGCTTAGTGTACACGTTCTGTTCCATATGAATAATAAAATTTATTGTATTCACAAATTCTTGCTTGGTTGGCGGTTTATCATTTAACCAATATACAGCAATAAGCTTCCTGGCGGCGTATAGCAGTCTGGCAATAGCCAACCTCCCCCAATCATCTGCCACAATATCATCCATCTATCCCAGTACACAGGTCAAAGGGGCCACACAGAACAGTCACCCCTGTTGCCCTCTGCACCGTGACAAGAATTTATATCCAGAAGGCCCGTAAGCAGGGGCATGTCCACATCCTATGTAATAAGTCTGCACCTTCATCAGAACAATGCGGACATGTCGAGTCCTCTCTTAATCCCGCTCTCATCATCCAGACAGGGGTCTTATATACCCTATATACTAAGTCGATCTGTGACACCCTCCTAGCCTCACTCATAGATACCTTGGGAATTTGTCGCTGTAAATACCTAATGCTCAATGCCACCCAGTGCTGTCTCCGAACCTTACTGCCGCAAACAACGCTGCCTCAGTAACTGGGCATGCGTATACCCGCCTCACATGCCCAGTTACAGATGGCAGTGGCGGACACATTAACTGCAACTGTGGTCTCATCACACAAGGTGGAGATAGAGAGATAGCACAAGGGGAGACAAAGCACATGGGGTAGAGAACGTACGGGGAAGAGGCAAAACACAGCGGGGAGGGGGGAGAGACAACAATGGGGGAGATATCACAGGGGGGAGAACGCAGGCAAGGAAGAGCATAGGGGGAGAGACAAAACACACGGGGGAGAGACAGCACAGGGCAGAAAACAGCAGATGGGGAGATCGCAGGGGAAGACAGCACAGGGGGAAAGACACAGTGCATGGGGGGAGAGACAGCACAGGGGTAGATATAAACCAATGTAGAAAGGATGGTTTCACGCGCGCTGCCGGCCCAGACAGAGCTTCCAAAGAATCACAGTGGCTAAATGTAGTAGTACCTTTATGCCATCTAACGTGTTTCGTGGGACTCCTGCCCACTTCATCAGAGATCCAAAGGTTTACAGACAATTGTTCATACAGATATAAATAGGAAATGGATGCTAATGATGTCCATAAACGTCATCACGTCTATTGCATCACTGAATGTAGGAGCCTCCTTTTCATATATCAATATCGTCTCTCAGATCCTTAAAATTATATTTAAATACCAAAATCCATTATTTCGTCTTAGTCTACTCATAACGGGAGTAATTTTTCATTTCGTGCTAATTAAGGCTGGCTTCACATTTGCGTATGGGAAGGCAGCGTATTGCTGCGTTCCCATACGCAGTCAAACGCATGCGCACTGCGTTCCTATGTTTAACATAGGAACGCATGGTGCCTGCGTTTGCTGCGTTCGGGTGCGGATGCGGACGATATCTGCTGCTTCCGGTGTCCAGCATCCGCACCCGGGACGCAGCATGTTGGGTTTTTTTGTGCGTTTGGGGAGCTTGGACAATCAGCAAGCGTCCCCAAGCGTACAAAAAATGCATTGGCTTCAATGGGTCCGCAGTGTCCTCTGCATGACACCGCAGGAGAACGCTGCGGACCCATTGAAAAATCTCCCAGTGGCCGCCGGTGATGTCACAGGAGCTCACCGACGGCCACCGGGAGATCAGCTCAGCCTCTGCTGTCCTCCTTCTCCCCGCCGCCTGTAATCTCCTAGCGATGTCGGCGGGGAGAACAGCTGATGTGAGAGCTGTTTGAATCTTCCCGCGCCGACATCTCCTCTCAGTGTCGGCGCGGGAAGATTCAAACAGCTCTCACATCAGCTGTTCTCCCCGCCGACAGTCCCGGAGCTTACCGGCGGCCGGGGGGGGCGGAGATCTCCGGCGCTGATCTCCGCCCCCGGCCCGCCCCCGGACAGCGCCGATTGGCTGCCGGGCTCCATAGTGATGTGTCCGCAGGCGGACATTATCCGCTGCGGACACATCATTTGGACACTGCTTCTGACAGCGTTTGTGTCTGCATGCCATCAGCATGCAGACACAAACGCTAATGTGAAGCCAGCCTAAGTACAAACATTATTATAAATTGCCATTAAAAAATTTTTATGCATTCAAATCCATACTCCAAGCTCCTATGTAAGCAATTCCGGGCTTTTAGCGGTGCTACCTCACTTCAGCTAGGAAGATCTCATCCCACAGCTTAGATATGTCATCCGGGTAGTTAGTCAGCAGGAGTGCACTAATTTATGCATCCTCCCGAACTCCCACCACAATTAACATCCTAGTCCTGTAGGTGAGATGTCCGCAGTAAATGATCCTAAGGATCATATAATATGTATTCAATCTAGAAACATTATTATATTCTATTTGATTCAGAGGGTTAATTCACTCATAACCTGATGGGAGTTGTGGTGGGAATTCGGGAGGATGCATAAATTAGTGCACTCCTGCTGACTAATTACCCGGATGACATATCTGGGCTGTGGGATGAGATCTTCCTAGCTGACGTGACCTACTGTAGGTAGCACCCATAAATTGAAGCTTTATTTTAAAGGAAAAACTTCTAAATACTTTCATACCTAGTGATTTTTATAGTTTTTGTTACTTTCAGACTAATATGGTCTTAGAGACTCTTTTACAGATACCCTTAGATACTTTTTCCAGTGATATAATGCTATTGAAATATGTTTCTCAAAAGCTAATATAAATTTATTGAAAATGCTACTTTATAAGTGCGTATTTAAGATCGTAGATGTCACGCGTTAATCATGAATGCTACAATGGAAGCATATAAGTGAATGTACTACCGTACGTTTTTCTGTGAAAGAATATTTGCCAGTACTGAGGAGCGGGAAGGGGGGGGTGCTGTCAGGCGCCGGCAGCTTGAGGCGCGGAGGATGGGGGGGTTAAGAAGCAATCAGGCGCCGGTGGCCGTGATTAAGAAGCTGGGGGGGGTGGCCGGGAGATCCTGTGCACCAGGCAGTGGGCAGCATGCAGTGGACGGCAGTCCACATATAGCTCCGCCCCCATCTGCATATTTTCCTGTACATACCCCCACAAAAAAAGCACTGCCCGTACTCTGTGTCATCATGTTTCTTGTAATAAGTTTGTTTTGTGTTTTATAAAGAGAATCCCTATATATAGTCCAAAAATCATGGCCATAGACAACAGATGTTTGAAAAAGTGGTATTACGTCATAATCACCTGTTTCTTATACTGTAATTTTCATTTCCCCAAGCTTCGTTTTATCCCTGAGGAGTAGACGGTTGTATCAGCTGTTTAACAGAAGTGTTACCATTTTTGAGTTCTGAAATAGAAAAATAAAATACAGTACTATAATAATAAAAATTTCATTTATTTTGTAATCAAATTTCAAAAGTGTACCAGCAAATAAAAAAAAAAATGCGTCCAACTTACCATCCTTTTATCCTTTTTCACAATACTCTGTGAAGAAGAAAAAAATGACTCATTCCAAGTGGTTGATTAGATGTAAAAAAAAAAACACAGTTTTATATATTTCATGACATATTTAATCATTGGAATAGGACACATGCATGATACCTGCGAGATGTTGGACTGTTGCCTCAACAACTCTCCTATCTGGTACCTAGCACTGTCTTTATCACTCTCTGTATCAGATGCACAAACCCTTTAAACAGTTACTGTGAAGTTTCTCTATAAATTCCAGATGAGCGCTTGGACAGCGCAGCAAGAAAGATCCAGTTCTAAAAAGCATTGATTTTCAAACAAATGCCTTTTCCTGTAATTGAGGGTTAAAAATCGTGCTGGTTTTCCAGAAAATTCTCTACATTTGTCTTTGGACTATGTCTATCATCTAAGCTCACCTTCATTCAAGTCAGTAGAACCTAAAGGGGTTGTCCAGGCTTTTTTCCTATTATATACAGTTAGGGCCAGAAATATTTGGACAGTGACACAATTTTCGCGAGTTGGGCTCTGCATGCCACCACATTGGATTTGAAATGAAACCTCTACAACAGAATTCAAGTGCAGATTGTAACGTTTAATTTGAAGGGTTGAACAAAAATATCTGATAGAAAATGTAGGAATTGTACACATTTCTTTACAAACACTCCACATTTTAGGAGGTCAAAAGTAATTGGACAAATAAACATAACCCAAACAAAATATTTTTATTGTCAATATTTTGTTGCAAATCCTTTGGAGGCAATCAATGCCTTAAGTCTGGAACCCATGGACATCACCAAACGCTGGGTTTCCTCCTTCTTAATGCTTTGCCAGGCCTTTACAGCCGAAGCCTTCAGGTCTTGCTTGTTTGTGGGTCTTTCCGTCTTAAGTCTGGATTTGAGCAAGTGAAATGCATGCTCAATTGGGTTAAGATCTGGTGATTGACTTGGCCATTGCAGAATGTTCCACTTTTTTGCACTCATGAACTCCTGGGTAGCTTTGACTGTATGCTTGGGGTCATTGTCCATCTGTACTATGAAGCGCCGTCCAATCAACTTTGCAGCATTTGGCTGAATCTGGGCTGAAAGTATATCCCGGTACACTTCAGAATTCATCCGGCTACTCTTGTCTGCTGTTATGTCATCAATAAACACAAGTGACCCAGTGCCATTGAAAGCCATGCATGCCCATGCCATCACGTTGCCTCCACCATGTTTTACAGAGGATGTGGTGTGCCTTGGATCATGTGCCGTTCCCTTTCTTCTCTAAACTTTTTTCTTCCCATCATTCTGGTACAGGTTGATCTTTGTCTCATCTGTCCATAGAATACTTTTCCAGAACTGAGCTGGCTTCTTGAGGTGTTTTTTCAGCAAATTTAACTCTGGCCTGTCTATTTTTGGAATTGATGAATGGTTTGCATCTAGATGTGAACCCTTTGTATTTACTGTCATGGAGTCTTCTCTTTACTGTTGACGTAGAGACAGATACACCTACTTCACTGAGAGTGTTCTGGACTTCAGTTGATGTTGTGAACGGGTTCTTCTTCACCAAATAAAGTATGCGGCGATCATCCACCACTGTTGTCATCCGTGGACGCCCAGGCCTTTTTGAGTTTCCAAGCTCACGAGTCAATTCCTTTTTTCTCAGAATGTACCCAACTGTTGATTTTGCTACTCCAAGCATGTCTGCTATCTCTCTGATGGATTTTTTTCTTTTTTTTCAGCCTCAGGATGTTCTGCTTCACCTTAATTGAGAGTTCCTTTGACCGCATGTTGTCTGGTCGCAGCAACAGCTTCCAAATGCAAAACCACACACCTGGAATCCACCCTTGACCTTTTAACTACTTCATTGATTACAGGTTAACGAGGGAGATGCCTTCAGAGTTAATTGCAGCCCTTAGAGTCCATTGTCCAATTACTTTTGGTCCCTTGAAAAAGAGGAGGCTATGCATTACAGAGCTATGATTCCTAAACCCTTTCTCCGATTTGGATGTGGAAACTCTCATATTGCAGCTGGGAGTGTGCACTTTCAGCCCATGTTATATATATAATTGTCTTTCTGAACATGTTTTTGTAAACAGCTAAAATAACAAAACTTGTGTCACTGTCCAAATATTTCTGGCCCTAACTGTATGTATACCTAGGCTGCAGAATGCTGACAGTTTGTAATATACTCATTGTCAGCATTCTGCATCATTGCCTACATACTACACTTCAGCATGTGTCCAGCATCACTCCTGATTTTGTAGGATCTGGTCACATGCCTACTAGGCTTTCCTTGTTCTGTTCAGAGGCTAGTCGTAACATCACAACTGACTCTATGCAAAGTTTTTCCCAGAACCTCCTTCTGTTTATGCCTCCTCGGTCCTGTATATAATGCAAGGCATTAGTGGCATGACACACCTGACTGGACTAAGCTGTCTAATCAGCTGTTAGCAGGGACAGACAACAAAATTAATGGTGGAACAGGGAGCTGAAAGCTTCATCCTCTGCTGTTAAATCACAGTAAAAGCCTAAGGTCATGCCAGGATCTTACAAAGGGTGCCACCCTTAATACATGATTCAAGCAACAAAGCTCAAATATAAATACAGTCTCAGGTGGCGTCCATCATGATAGAACAATGCTTGCTGCTTGTGTACTCCTCATAGTTCAGTACTGTTTTATGTACTTCAGTCGCCAGGAAACCATGTGATTCCAACAAATAATCCACGGGGGGGAGGAAAAGGATGCTGGTGATTTAAAATAAATATAAAAACATAAATATATACTCCTGTAGAATATGGCATTAGAGACAAGTAATAGTAATATCAATGGAAGCAGCATGAGAAAATGTAAATCCAAGTTAGATACAAACTAAGATCAGGATAGAGATCAATAAGAGGGCACATGATGGCTCACGGGAATGGCGCAAAACTCAATCTCTCATTCAGGCCTGCCAGACTCATCGTCCCCAACCTTACTATCCACTGGCATTCCAGCCTGGCCAATCGATTTTTAAAGTCACCACTCCTGCTCCCCATGTTCACCATATCAATGCCCCGGATACGCAGACAGCTAGGGTTGCACCCATGGTATCTCTTGTAGTGTCTGGGGAGGGTACGAAGTAGCGTCTCATCCTCCACGGATCCGGCACTCTGTATTTTTAGCACATGCTCCCTGACATGGACCCTCAGTTCCCCAGAGGTGAGACCCACGTATACGAGCCCACATTCGCAGGTGGCATAATAGATGACCCCTGGAGGAACATGATATATACCTACGGATTGTAAAATCCCGTTGACCATCCGCCGATTTAAAAGTTTTAGCTCTTATGATGTTCTGGCAAGCGAGACAGGAGCCGAAGGGATAGCAACCTATCCGTGGTGCACCAAGACCAAAAATTGGTTCTTTCCTTGGCACATAGTGACTATGCACTAGCATATCCCTGAGGCTCCTGCCCCGCCTAGCCGTCATCAGCGGGCGATCCGGTAAAAAATCACGCAGACTTACATCCGTTCTCAAAACATCCCAGTGTCGGGTCAGTATGGTCCTTATCTCGTTCCAGTGTCCATTGAATGTAGACACAAACCTCACCTGCCTCTGTGTACTCGCTTCCCATTTCTTGCGCTGACTCCCATCCTCCCCATCCCCAAGTAGCTGACTACGTGGAGTAGTCCTAGCTCTCTGATACCCCTTATGGTCCATTTACACGCCGCCACTGAAAGGTAGAAACCGGCAGGTGTCGGAGACAATTGTACCCGATACCTTCAAAACACCGTGCAGTGGCGGCGTGTAATTCAGGTTGTTGCTCCCTGTCTCTTTGGATACCTGTTTTTCAGCCGTGCTCAAAAACAAGCAGATATAAACCCTATGGTAGCGGCGTGTAATCGGGGCACAGGTACGGTATTTGCGTTCCCTGGGGCGTGCTTGAGCGTCATGTATTCCACGCCCCATCAGCTATCATTGGTGGGGGCTACTGTGTACCCATTGGCTGTCCCTGCACAGGGCAGCATATTTAACGATCTGACCAGTCACAATACACATTAGCAATAGCGTCATGTATTAGGCAGCCTCCCTGCGCTGGCTGGCCAATCATGATGTTATTGCATTGTCCAATCAACGTACGAGCGTTGCATAATACACAACTCCGTCACGCCTATGTCGTTAAGGCGCACAATATGTACGCCCAGATTCCCTTGTGGTAGCGGCGTGTAAATGAGGGAAGGTGCTCCACAAAAGGTAACCTGCGGCACCCGTCGGTACTTCCGGGGGAACGCAAATACCTTCTGTGGAGCACCTTGTAGCAGCGTGTATTTGCGGTATCAGGTACCGTTAGCAACCGTTGAAAACGTGCGCGTGCACAAGCAGTGCCTACCTGTTGCTACCTTTGGTAGCGGCGTGTAAAGGTACCATTACGGATACATCTGTTACTATATCCCCTAGCTCGAAATCTTTCCTTCATATCCATAGCTCGTTTTTCAAAATCTATATCTCTGGAGCAGATTCTGCGCAGTCGCAGAAATTGGCCTACAGGAATGGCTCTGATTGTATTGGATGGATGGGAGGATGTGGCATGAAGAAGGGAGTTCACCGCCGTTTTTTTACCGAAAATATCCGTCTCAACCACACCATCAGGAAGAATCAATATTTTGAGATCCAGGAAATCGATTTCCGTAGAACCCCACTGGAAGGTAAGATGTATGATGAGGCTGTTGGAGTTCAGCCGACCCACAAACTCCTCCAATTCAACGCCGGACCCCCCCAAACAACTAGGACATCGTCAATGTAACGAAGCCAGCACTGCACATGGAAGGAGACGCACGCGCCATCCCCGAAAACCTCCCTCTCCCTCTCCACGTTGCTGAAGGAAGTACCGGTCGTCGAAGATGAAAAAGTTGTGGGTAAGCACAAACTCCAACAGCTCCAACACCAGTCTCCATAGCTCCTCATCCCAGTTACTCATCCTGAGGTAAAATTCCACAGCTTGCAGACCATCCCTGTGCCCAATGTTGGTGTACAAGGATTCTACATCTATGGTCGCCAGTAGTGCACCACCTTCCAACGTCAAACCATCCAACCTTCTCAGGACGTCCGTAGTGTCTCTAACATAGGAAGGCAGCGTCTCCACGAGTGGATGTAGATAATATTGTATAAACTTACAGATCGGATCGCAGAGCCCTCCCTTGCCAGAGACAATCGGACGCCCCGGGGATTAGTCGGATGTTTGTGAATTTTCGGTAACATATAGAAGGTGGGCACCACTGGCAATTTTGTCAAAAGTCCATCTCTGATTTTCGCTGGGATGATACCAAAGTCTACAGCCCTATCCAAGATGGAAGTAAGTTCGGCCAGGAAGCCAGGTAATGGGTTTGATGGGAGTGTGCTATAATAGTCCCTGCTTCTCAGGTGCCTCCTCACCTCCTTCACATACAGGTTAGAAGGCCAGACCACCACATTCCCGCCCTTGTCCGCTGGTTTTATGACTACGTTTTTAAGCTGCTGTAGCTCTTCAACAGCCTTTTTATGTCTGAGTGACAGGTTATGTTGTATCTTTCTGCCACCCAGTGCAGCTAAATCGCTTACAACTAGGCGGTTGAATATTTCAACCTGCGGACAAATCGACAAAGGCGTGAATGTGGTGGATCTGGGAAGGATATGAGATGGGAATTTACCTTGGATCACTGTTGCACCGTCTTCCTCCAAATTTTCCAAGTTTCTAAGGGCTTCCTGTTCCAAAGTAGTGAGAGTGTCCGGACCTGCTTCCCTTTTTGAATGTAACTTATGCAGAACCAATTTTCGTAGGAATAGATTCACATCTGTGGTCACTGTGAAAAAATCCATGGGGTTAGTCGGGACAAATGTAAGGCCAAGCCTCAGAACCTCCAGCTGCGTATTTGTCAGCTGATGATCTGATAGGCTGACCACCTGAAATCTATTGTCCACTCTTCCCTCCCCCCACAAGGTCTTGTTGACTGCTCACCTTTGGTAATTCTTTATTCCCACCAGTCTTGGCTCCTGCTCTTGTCAGGGGTCCCACACGTATCCCACCTGGTTGGACTGGTTCCTCATCAACCGACGACAGGGAGGAAAGTGATGTACTAATTGGGATAGGGATAGGGAGAGGAGATGGTCCTACCGGTGTTGGTGCTGGGACCTTAGGCTTTTTCCCATACCCACTTTTCCATTTATATACTTTCCCATTCTTATAGTCGGCTAGATCACGTTGGTATTTTTTACTTTTGGTAGATATTATTTCTTTCTCCCATTTTGTAAAGTCCTTTTCCAAGGACTCATTGAGATTTCGCCACTCCTCAGGTGATAGTAGCCTGTGTAGCCGTTCAGGTTAATTAAGAGGTCCATAAATCCGTTATATACCCCTGCTCCCCATGTTCACCATATCAATGCCCCGGATATGCAGACAGCTAGGGTTGCACCCATGATATCTCTTGTAGTGTCTGGGGAGGGTACGAAGGAGCGTCTCATCCTCCACGGATCCGGCACTCTGTAAAACACGTTACACGTCACTTTTGAACGATGTCGGAAACGATGTTGAAACGTGTAACGGGGCCTTAAGTGAAATTCAGGAGAAACAAAAGTTCGAAACAATAATTTAAATGTATACGTCTGTTTAATATATTATCTTAAAAATAGGTGGATTTTGCGTTTGGACAGCCTCTTTAAATGCAACAACAAACAGCTTAGGCCGGCTTCACACCACAGTTTACTTTGTTCAGGTCCCGTCCAGTTTGAACTGGACCGAACCTGATTAAGTTTTGCCACCATCTGTCCCTATGGTGCCAGATTGGTCCTATTTGGACATCCAGTTTTGTGCCTTTTCTCCCTGATCCGATTTTGTCCGGTTTTGCATCGGAGACAAAATTGGAGTCAAGATAATTTTTTTGTGTCCGGTGCAAAAAACAAACAAAACCGGATCATCCTCGATCCGGGGCAATCCTGCGTCCATGACATGGGAGTGTATGGGTGCTGGATCGCACCGAATCTGGGGTAAAATCGGATAGTTTCCCAGATGCCATGTACTGAACAGCGTAGGCTCTGCAATGCTGCCGCGCTCATTCAGCACCATGGACAGCAGCATTTCATAGCTTGCGCTGAACGTTCAGCACCATGGACAGCATCACAGCACACGCAGGCTGAGATTTCAGCATCGCAGACAGCAGCAAGAACGAACAGAAATAAATCCTACAAAAAACAGGATCGGAGGCCATATTTGCCCTCGGTTTCTGGTCATCCTGTGCTGTCAGGTTCTGTCCGGTGGATCCTGCAAAACACCGGACAGAACCTGACAGCTGAAAACCGTGGTGTGAAGCCAGCCTTATAGACAGATTAGGTGCTTCTTCTGGAATAACAAAATACCTTTTTTTTTATCTTGTTTTGAACCAGCATGCTTGAGTTGGGTTTTGTTCATCTCCACATTCTGAAAATGACTGATACAGGTGACTTGTTAGATAATTGACTCACCATAGCCAGGACTTCACGGGGCAGGCGTTTGTCTCCTCCTTGTCACGGAACCGCGCCTGCGGCTGTGGGGCCCGGTGGTCCAGATCAATATTGTTGGTTGAACAGTTAAGGGGTAGTTAATTCTGTCGTGACGCAATTTGTGAGAGTCCGGTGAGTTCACCGGCGCTGCTTGGGCCTCCGGGGGATGGGATGCAGCAAGATGGAATGCTCCCCACAGGACGAGCGGGAGTCCCCGGGGCCAGGAGCTGCACAAGATGTTGTGAGGCAGCTGCAGTACTTCTAACATGCGGAGATGGACAGATCTGAAAAAGGCACGGACACTGATAGTCTCTACGGGTATTTTACTGTAACCAGCAGGTGATACATGGTATACAGTTAACGGGTAACAGACCGGGCGGACTCAGCAATGACCGGTGTTTCTCAGAGCTCCACAGTGTTCCTCCATTCTAACTTATTCTGGGTGAGTTGCCGATGTCGCCTTTGAGTGCTAAGGTCGGGTACAAGGGGTTACTTAAATTTCCCTGCCGGTGTGTACGTTCTGGTGTGAGGGGTAACCTGGGTCCTTTTGGTGGGTACTCCGCTGGCAAGACGGCTCTGTTTGCGGCGGTGGGGTACTCCTATAGAGCGGTCCCTCCACTCCTGGTTTGCATAGCAGTGATAAACGACTCCTAGCTTCAGAACCAGTGATCCAGTTGCAGATGGGCGCGGGTATCTTTTGACCCGTGGGTGTTCGCCCAAGATCCGGTTGTTGAGGCACCGGGTAATGGCGCCCAACCGGGGGTGGCCCGGGGGCTGCACGGAGCCCCCTCTCCTACGTTCCTCTCGGCCACGTTTCTTCCTCCTTCACCTACATTCTCCACTAACACACTGTGACGCACTCGTTGCGGGGCGCCACATAATGCTTATTGATTGCAGGATGAGTTGTATTTTTTTTATAGTACCATTTTGTGGTACTTAATCTGTACTAAACCACTTACATTACTGGGTGGAGGTGGGTGGAATTAAAAAGAAAATCAAACTTAGTTATGCCATTTTTTTTTTTCAGCTGCAGGAGGTAGAACACATTAAAGGAAACCTGTCAGCTAATTTATGCCCCCCAGCTATCACTATCTGTCCCTGCAGCTTCATGATACTATTCTAATCATTCCTGTCTGAGCTCATAGTGCACCCACGCCTGCGCAGTGGAGCTGTCACGGGTGGCACGGATGACAGGGTGGAGGCCACGCGCAGACGATCCCAGCGGTTGGCCCACCAGCCATAATGGTGGAGGATGGTCTGTCTCTTTCAGGAGCATTTACCTTCTGTGTTGATGGAAAGAAGGTGTGATGAGATCTCTCTATTATGGGGAGACGGCTGTGGAGGTCTTGCGCTCGGTCTGGTTTTATCCACCAATGTTGTAGGTCACTAGGACCCAGCAGACTCCTTCCACCTTTATAAGGAGGTTCATTACCCTTCCTCGGTGCAGGTGATAGTTCCTTGTGCACACTTTATCCTTGCTCCAGCAGAAGCTGAGAAGTTGGAGGTTGCTGTGTTCTGCTGTCAGATAAGTGTTTCCTTTTCCCAAATGTCTGTCTTCCCTGGTGTTTGTCTTTAGTTGATAGTGGAGGGGTCTAGTGAACCTCTCCATCTGATCCTTAGATAAGATAGATCTAGGATCAGAGAGGGACGAGGTTCGTGGTCGGCGACAGTTGAGGAGACTGTATAGGGACGTCAGGGCAGACAGGGTCAGCTCTAGGAAGTCTAGGGGTCACCGTCTCCTTCTTGTGCCCTTAGCATTAGGGACTCCTGATCCCCCCCCCCCCCCCGTCGTTATCCTACGCTGGGTGTCTTCCCCACTCCCAGCGTGACAGGAGCAGGTGTCCGTGCATAGTGCCGAAGTCTTGCGAGACATCGGCACTGATCAATGCACAGCAGACACTGTGGCGGCACGAGCTCCTGTCACTCACTGCACCGGCCAGAGGAGAGGCAGCAGATTTGAAACCAGCAGGGCGGGATTACCAGGATGGAGGGGCGGCGAGCATTTTACCCACCATGACCCAAAATAGCTGCCTCCAGGACTCAACAGCAGGCCAGCTCCAGGATGAATATAACTTCATATCACAGGTTTGTGCAGTCACTATAGGCACATACAGGGGTTACTAGAACCCCATTTACATCATGCATAACCTGGTGGGCACAGTATAAAATGCCCTGGGGGGATGACAGGTCCCACCATGTGATGACTTACTTGTGTGGAAGGTGAACTGTTCTTAATTGGGCTAAACATATTGTTTCTTTGTTCGGTAAATCAAGAGAAATTAGCTGTGGTTTCGTGCCAGACTGACTGGAGCCCTATTGTATTAATTTGTGTGTTACCTGTTAAGTGTGGATTGCCTCAGCCCCTTTGACTACATCATTCAGAAAATAAATTATGGGACTTCCGGTTCCGGCGCCTCCATGGTCGGCTGCACGTGTTAGTGCTCCGGAGCCCGCCGCAACTAACAAACAGATTCCCCGAGCCCCAGTCCAGCCTATCTCCCCATAATGAGCGGCGGCAGAAGCGGGACGACGGCCACCATGGACCGCTATGTCACTAGGGGCGGTGAAGGAGAGCTGAGCGCCGCGGTCCACGTGCCAGGAAAAGCGGAGGGCGCGAAAACAACAATGGGGGACGCGGCGAGGCGTGAGAAGCCCCCGCCAGGGGCGCAGAGGGAGAAGGAGCCGGAGGCCACAAGTCAGCCCAAAAGCTGCACCATGGAGACGGCAAGTACCCACAATCAAACTCCAATGCTACAGCACCAGCATACTGGGGAAGAGGAGGAAGGGGACAGGGACATGCCAGCTCCTGGACTACAAGTCCCTGGCTAAAGAGATGGCCCAATAACTGGCAGGTGACTTTCAGCAAGCGGTTGCTGACTTAGTGGCGGCGTCAACCCAGGAGATAAACAACAAACTGGGTCATCATGACCAGCAGCTGCAGGAGGCAGAAGCCAGTATTTCAACAGCAGAAGATAGGGTGGCAGAATTGGAACGCCAGGTCCAATCTCTCCAAAAGCAGTCATCATATACCCTTAATAAGCTCGATGATATTGAAAATAGAGCATGTAGAAATAATTTAAAAGTCATGGGTCTCCCTGAAGCTATATCATTGAACCAGCTGGAGGATGTGTTTGAAGTAGAGCTACCTAAAGCACTAGGGCTATCACATAGGTGCAAAATGGAGTGTGCCCACAGAATTGGCCCCCCCAGAGAACCCCCTCAAGAAGATGGGAGCAGTAGGTCCACACAAGACAGGGAAGCGAAACTAACCGCGCCATACCATCGCCAAATATTTAAATCACAGGGACAAGGAGGAAATTCTGCGGGCTTACAAGGCCAAAAGGCGTCCCCTGATGATAATGGGACACAAAGCACTGATTTTTGCTGACTATTCAATAGAGGTGACCAGACGCAGAAGAGCCTTTAGTGAGGTGTGCACCATCCTGTTCAAAAAAAATATTCGCTTCCAATTGAACTATCCAGCAACCCTGAGATTCCACTCGCCAGAATGTTCTATGCTATCCTTTACAGATCCTGAAGAAGCGATGACAGTGGTCAGGAGAAATAACAACAAATCACCTAATAGTGGTGGCTCACATTCGAGTAGTCCAAGGTGACTAGATGATGCATCTGACCAAATCCCTGAAGTTATTTGTAACCGTAATCAGGAACAAGACTCTGTTAGATCATACAGACTGCATTCAGACGCCATACTAGAGGAAGGGGCGACGAGACCTGCAACACCGAGACAGCAAAGACAAGCTACATCCAGATGGAACAAGAAAAATACGGGCCAAACTAACTGAGCGCAAGGGAGGGAAAAGATCTCCACCATACTATGAGCTATACTGCTTTTGCCTCCTCTACATCATCTTCGCACGAACTCTGATGATATACTAGCATCAAAGACCCCCTTTTTTTTTTTCTTCTTTTCATCTGATGTAGGGACATGCTAAGTTAATTGACTGTTTCTGCTACACAGTGGCATAGGCATCAGGAAGGACCTCGAGATCTATTCTGAAGGTCTCAATCTTCCATCATTAACTTGCCTTTCTTTTTCTGAGGACAGTAACATTTCGTACAAATTATTTTGGAATTAACGTACGAGGTGGCCAGGTTGAGGCGGGGAGGCTTATATTATTAATAACGGTTATCTTCAATTCTAAGTAGGGGCTCGGGATTGTAATTATTCACCTACGTTATTACTGGTTATTTATGTTTGGATACTGTGGCTGGCAAGGGACGAATATGCCCTACACCAATGAGGAAAAAAGAGAAGTCACTTAGGCTATGCCATAGGGAGGGGGGGGGATGACACAAGGGAGGGGAAGTTGTTGGGATTGAGAGAGGGAATTATAGTTGTCTTATTATCTTCAATTTTCTTGCCACCATTTCAAAACAAACAGCCATTGAATTTAAACGAATGTTCCCAACGGAATGAACAGAGCCGATTAAAACCACATAACCAGCAGACTGAACCAAACTTAGACTATAGGGATGGTTAGTTGGGTCTCCCCAGCTAAGCGCATGATGATTCTTCGTCATCTTAAACACCTACACGTTGATGTGGCCATGCTCCAGGAGACCCACCTGACGTCCGAGGAGTTTTTCAGGCTTAGGAAACTGTGGGTAGGAGGGGTTTATGGTTCCAGTGCAGTTAACAGAAAAGCTGGGGTTCTGATTTTGATTAACAAATCACTTGCACATACGGTATTGTCCCTGGACACTGATCAGGAGGGCAGATTGATCCACATGTCCATCCAGTTACAAAAAGACACCTTCAGTTTTCACAATCTTTATGTACCTAACATGGCCCAGAAATCTTTTTTACAAAAAATACAAAACTAATTTTTGACTGATCAGGAAAGCATCAGATTAGCAGGGGGAGATTTCAATATGGTCCTCAATGAAGACGAAGATAGGAGGCACAATGCTCCCGTGATACCTAAAGCCCGATGGGAAATGGCCCAGCTTAGAACAAGTCTCTTGGAAGACTTTTTCAACAACTGTAACATGAACGATGCTTGGAGAACACTACATCCTCTAGATAGAGAATACACTCATTACTCACACTCACATAGATCCTGGTCGAGATTGGATATGTTCTTCACCTCATCCCTGTTATTTCAGAGAGTGGTGGGGGTCACGGTGGAGGACATGGTTATATCCGATCACAGCCCTTTGATTATGGACACAAGAGACACATTTCAAAAGGGGACTGACTTCAAGTGGAGATTTCCTGATACTTTGGTACGAGAAGACAATTTTGTTAGGTGCCTCAGGAAATGGTGGTCAGATTATGCCTTTAACAATAATGAACACCGCTCAAACCCGGGTCTATATTGGGAGACTGCAAAAACTGTATTACGAGGTAACATAATGGCGTATAGCATGAGACTGAAGAAGCAAGTAAAAGAACTATACCTAAAGGCCAGCACAACAGTAAGGGGGCCTACACTCTACACAAACAGTCAATGTCGGAATTAGATAAAGAGAACTGGATATCAGCTAAGAAAGAATTTGACTTATGGGCCGGGAAGTGGGAAGACCTGTACAAAAGTAGACTAGAACTAGATCTACATACGGTAGATTTGGAGACAAGGCAGGTAAATTATTGGCGAGATTGTCAAAAGGTAGACGTGTCTCTAATCCCATTGGAAAGATAAAAGATAAACACGGCAATGTGTGGTCTGACCCAGGGGATATTGCTCAGGCGCTGGGGAAATACTATGCCTCACTCTACAAGGAAGAGGGTGTGGAGGAGGGGAGGAGGGGGAGTGGCTCTAATCGATTACCTTACCTAAATTAAATGAGGAAGACGAACAATTCCTAAACAGACCCATTTTGACAGAAGAGATTGAACTCGCAATCAAATTACTAAACCCAGGTAAAGCACCTGCCCTGATGGCTTTAATGGTGCTTTCTTCAAATCGTTAAAAGATCAGATCTCCCCTATATTAAAAGACCTATTTAATGAATTTCTTAATGGCACCCCGATACCGGACAGAATGAATATGGCCCACATAAAGCTAATCCCTAAACCAGACAAACCACCAACTGATCCGGCGAGTTACAGACTCATATCGCTCATTAATCAAGACCTTAAACTCCTCTCAAAAATACTAGCTGATAGGTTAGCTCAGATACTTCCTAAAATAATTTTACCACATTAAGCAGGATTTATCAAAGGGCGTTCGACGGTCATCAATATTAGAAAAGCGATGCTTCTCTTGGATGTAATGGGAAAACGGACTGCAGGGGAGGGAGAAGATCCAGCCATGATCACTTTAGATGTTGAAAAAGTATTTGACAATGTGAGGTGGTCATGGCTGGAACGGGTCCTAGACACTATTGGGTTAAGAGGTTCTTTTCGCCGGTTCATACAATCCCTCTATGCCAACCCGAAAGCCTGCATTAGCTTACCAGGCTTCCTCTCAGACACCTTTAGGTTGGAGAAAGGGACGAGACAGGGGTGCCCATTATCTCCCCTTTTGTTCAATTTAACAATCGAACCCTTAGCAATATTTTTGGAATCACAGCACCACTATGACGGACTAAAAGTGGGGACTAAAGAGATAAAACTGTCTATGTTTGCTGACGACATTATCTTATATGTGCAGAATCCGAAGAGAGACCTTCCATCCATTTTGACCGACATTGAGAGACTGGGCAGAGCATCTGGGTTTCGTTTAGATAAGGACAAATGCGAAATACTTTTTATGGGAAGAAGCAAAAGAAATTTACAAAGTAACTCACTTTTTGGGATAAAAGTAGCTAAGGATAGCATTAAATATCTAGGGATATATCTAGCTAAAACACCCGGACAGATATATAGACTTAATTTCACTCCGATCATATCCAGAATGAAAAGGAGCTGGCTGGGTGGGAAAATCTACCCCTATCATTTCTAGGCCGCTGTCATCTCAACAAGATGATAAGCTTTGCGAGTTTGCTTTAGCCGCTCCAGACGATCCCTTTGTTGTTGAACCATGTAGATGTTAGACGGATAAACACAGCTTTTTCAAGATTCGTCTGGAGGGGTAAAAGACCCAAAATAGCCATCAACACTCTTATGTGATCGACAAGGGAGGGGGGAATCCAGCTCCTGATGCCAGGGGTTATAATTTAGCGTGTTTATTATGTAATGTACTCGATTGGGTCAAGAATACTAATAACTTCTCCGACATTGAGGTGGAAAGTGAACTGTCGAGGCCATGGAGTCTGTCCTCTCTATTACACTCCCCACTTTCAAAGCTGCCGGCCAATATAAAAAACACTACTATCTGCAGAGACACGATAATGACATGGAAAGGCGTGAGGAAAAAAATGAATCTCTCATGGCAGATTTCCAAGTGTCTCAACCCCTGGGCCTCTCCAGCTTTCAAGTTGGGATATGAGAACCCTCTTTTTGGGGTATGGAGGACAAGGGGTATTCTGACAATGGGTGACCTTATGCATAAGGGAGAAAAGAGGTGGTTGACGGGAGAGGAAATTTTGACAACATACGAGCTACCCAGGGTACATGTCTTACAATGCCAACAAATTCTCCATTCTCTCATGTCCCAACTAACTGATATCTCAGGAGAGTTAAACCACTGCTTATGGGATGATATGATTGAGACAGGGGTGGGAGACAGGTCTATATCCTATCTTTACAAAAAGTTACAAAACACCCTTAGTTCAGCTAGTACTGAAAAACTTTTCACCAAGTGGAAAAAACATATTACAGACCCTGATTTATCACAAAAAATACTGGGAGGGTGGGAAACAGTTACAAAATATATCACCAATGAAAGGTGGAGGGACTCCCAATTCCGACTTATGCACTTATGCTTAGGCATCCAGGGTTTTAATATCCCGCCCACACCAAACAATCAGGGAAGATGGGTACACTGCCCCAAATGCAAGACTTACAAAACGGACTTGGAACATGGAATGTGGTCCGGTGTGACATCACAGATATTCTGGGACAAAGTTAGGCAAATGACCTCGGGATTTTTCAACATGGACGTGGATTTAAACCCTCTGCTATGGTTATTTCACTACCAGGGGGAAACAGTTGGTTCACGTAGACCGCATATTCTATTCCACACAATAGCTTTGGTTGCAAAGAGGCTATTATTACAACACTGGCTCAAAAATTTTGTCCCGGGTATACTTAGTTTGTGATGATTTGAGAAAAACGCTTGCTCTTGAGTCCATTGAAACTCTTACGAATGCAAATAGATTGGCAAAGAAATTCTTTCTTAAATGGAGACCATTTATTGAAAATGATCTATTAGCCTCAGAAATCAGGGAGTTTATGATGCCCTATAAACAAACTGAATGGTATGCCATGGAAGACCTAAGTGGCACGCTGGGAAAGTTAAGATGTGGTAACTAAAGTGGGGATCGGATGACACTCTGTTCTACACTATTTGACACTTGCTTGGCTAGTTTTATTTCATGATTAATTGGATATACTCATGGACAAATTTTTCTCTCAGGGAGGGTTTTATATAGTGAGACACGGGAATTATTTTGGTAATGAGTAGCTATGATGTTACTGTGATATGATCATTTTTCTCAAAACAAAGTTATGCTATTGTTTTATTTGCAAATTACCTCTGTAAGGCCCCTTTCACATCAGCGTTTTACGCTAATCGCGGCAGTTGCGGTGAAAAAAACGCAACTGCCGTGATTACCGCATAACGGCTGCACTTGCGGTTCACTTGTGGCAAGCCCCATACAATATCTATGGGGCTTGTGGCAGGTGCGGCAAGTGCGGTATCGGCACTTGCCGCAGGTGCGGCCGCGAAAAAAACGTGGCATACCGCGTTTTTTTCGCAGCCGCAAGTGCCGAAACCGCACTTGCCACACCTGCCGCACACTTACCGCAAGCCCCATAGACATTGTATGGGGCTTGCCGCAAGTGAACCGCAAGTGCGGCCGTTGTGCAGTTTTTTTCACCGCAACTGCCGCGATCAGCGAAAAACGCTGATGTGAAAGCAGCCTAATAGTTGTATTTTTTGTTCTCTAAAACTAATAAAAATGATGTTTCAAAAAAAATAAAATATGTAGTCAGATTGAACTAGCAACCAATGGGGGAACAACTATCTCCCACCAATCTTGTGAGGTACAATATCCTGAAATGAGAACTGAGGGATATAAAAAATGCCTTGCTCCTGTCACCATCATAATTCTATAGGACTTCAGTTTAGGATTCATAGTTCCAGCTTCAGGATCATATAACTGCTTCATTGCCCAATGCTTAGCCCACAAATTCTTTTGGAGAGCTTGGGTTGGGACTATTCGATAACTTGCTTACGTATATTGCTGTGCTCAGTCAGCTTCCTAAACCTGCTGCTATCTACTCTTATTGGGTGCCCACCAGAAGCAGGGTGTTGTTGACTGTGACAGTTGGCCCTGGAAGCCCCGAACATTCTAATCTCTGGCGAGCCAGCAGAGGAGTGATACTTTGTTGCTTGTACTATCTTTTGTTCTTGCTAGGAATGTATTGTATGCTTATGACTGTTGGTGACCCAACAGAATCTTACCAATCTGTGGTCCTGTGATGACACAGCTTTTCTCTAATGCTTGTTGTAGATTAATGTTCTTAATTTGGCCAGACGTATTGGACTTTTGTTTATTATCTCATGTTTACTACCTGATTGTTTCTTGCCAGACTACTCGGAGCCCCATTGTATTGTATTGTGTATTGCTAATTTAATGTAATTTACTTCAGCCCCCTCCTGTCTACATTACTCAATCTGCATGCAGATTGAAATGCCAGCCAATAAGAGTATAACCTTATTCCCCCAATCTTGTAAGAAACCAATCACCTGAGATGAGTGCTCAGGCTATATAAAAGGACTTGCTTCCGTCACCAGTAGTTGATATGCTTTGTGGCCTCAGTCTAGGGACTTCGGTCCCGATGAGAGGATCACATGGCGTCTTCATGAATTTGGCCTATGAATTTCAGGTGCCAGGATAGAATCGTGTCATCATCCTCTGCATATCATCAGTCTAGGGGCTTTGGGTCCAACTAGAGGAGCACCAAAACTGGATTATATTTTGCAGTTCAGCCTAGGATGCTAGCGTTTGGCTGGAAGAAGCCCAGGTTTGGACAGTTTGGTCACCTGGCTACAAACTATGCTGTGCTCAGTCATCTTCCTAAGCTTGCCGCTATTCTTTTTTGGTGGGTACCCGCCGAATGTGGGGTACTGCTGGACTGGCGTAGTTGGCCCTGGAAGCCCTGAAGGCACGAATATTCTAATTTCTGGTGAGCCAGTGGAACGGTGTTGCCTGTTACATTCTGTGTTTTGCTTGTTATGCGTTATATGTCTTTGACTGTTGTGGATCCAATAAAGTCCTACCATTGTGTGGTTCCCTGACACTGTGTTGTCTGAGTAGTGTTCCACGTGTGGTTAAGGAGCACGGGCGTTCAGTTGGGATGAGCCCTGGTCCATGCGATCTTTCTAAAGGCGGCCGAGCTAGTGGATGAGAGCACCCACTGACCCCCATGTCTCCACAGTTTCCTGACTCTGTGTTGTCTGAGTAGTGTTCTGCCTATGGAAAAGGAATGCAGGCATTCAGTGGGATAATAAAAAAAAAGATCCAGCTCACCTGTCTCTTTGTGCTCAGAAGCAATCACACAGGATCCAGTGGGATTGTGTTTATACTTGAAGTCAGTGGGGTAAGCCCTGGTCCATGTAGTCTTTCTAAAGACAGCCAGGCCAGCGGACGAGAGGACCCACTGGCCCACGTGTCTCCACATCCCATGCCACCAGAACCACCATTAGTTGTGTCTTTATATCTAAATTCCTTGCCTAACAGTCCCTTTGTTACATTGGAACATAAAAAGATCATTGGAATAAATATTTCTAATGTCCGTTTATGGTATGCAAATTAATAATTTGGCCAGTCGATGGGACATTAGTTCCCCCAGACTAGATGGCCCACTTGTTATCAGAGCCCGTCCTTTACAAGAGGTGGCGTCATCACCAGCACCATACACTTTACGTGCATGTGCGCGACTCTGTTCCCTTACATCATTGAGCCTCTGAAGCTAGGTGTATGGGTCCTGGCTTCAGAGAGGCGCACTGCGCATGATAAAAAGTCCAGAATTTGGTAGATGTTGCAAGTTTCAAGCAGATGGGCATAGTTTGCGGAGCTAATTGCTTAAAGTCGAAAAGTCTTATGCGTGTTCTATTATGGGAGTTTTCTTTAATTACTTCATTATGATTGCCACTCCACTGCGCTTTACTGTTATTATAAAACTGCTAATTCCAGCGCTTTCTCCCCTGAACTGACCCTATTGTATTAATTTGTGGGTTACCTGTTAAGTGTGGATTGCCTCAACCCCTTTGAATACATCATTCAGAAAAAAAAAATTCAGAAACCATTGTCTATGGGCTAAAAAACAGACCAGAAAAAAACCGGATCAAAAATGGATAATACGTTTTTGATGTATTTTTTGGATAGCAGATCCAAATTTCCAGCTGAAAAAGAGACATAAATGGATCCAAAAAGATGGATCAAAAACACACAGTCTGAACATAGCCTGAATAGCGTGATCTTACCAGAACAGCATAACCCCCTGATAACTGGCTAGATCACACTGTTCAAGGCTGCACGTATGGTAGAATCTAGTCTGCTCTTTGGGATAGTGTGGGGATATCCCATTTAGGCCCGTTTTACATCAGCAGTTTTGCCGATTTGTGGCAGACCCTGCAGATTTACCGCATCTGCCGCGTAACAGCTGCACTTTTGCGGCACACTTGCATTTTTTTCACCACAAGAGCCGGATCGCGGCACCTGCCGCAAGTCCCATAGAAAATAAATAGGACTTGCCACAAGTGTAGCCGTTACGCGGCAGATGCGGTAAATCTGCCGGATCTGCCGCAATTCAGCAAAAACGCTGATGTGAAAGGGGCCTTACAGCAGCAATCACTGCTCATCCACTAAATTATTTTTCATTTTCAAAATAAAATGATCCCTTTGTCCTAAACACTGATCTCTGTTTAGGGTAGCTGTGATATACAGTGGGGGAAATAAATATTTGATCCCTTGCGGATTTTGTTTGCCCACTAACAAAGACATGAACAGTATATAATTTTAAGGGAAGGTTAATATCAAAAATAAAATACAAACAATCACATTGTCTAAATTATATATTGCATATTGTATTTGCATTTTTAAGAGATTTGATCCCCTACCAACCATTAAGAGTTCTGGCTCCTGTAGACCAGTTACACGATCCTAATCAGCTTGTTACCTGCATTAAAGACAGCTGTCTTAGGCCGGCTTAACACTGCGGTCAGGTCCGGTCCGGGGCTGTCAGGGATGAACCTGACAGCCCCGGACTGGATCAGCACACAGAACTGGAGGGCTAATTTGCCCTCCAGTCCGGTGTGCAGCCACACGCAGCTGCCGCCGCTGATGGTTCAGGACCACGGCTAGCTCGCGAGCCGCGGTCCTGACCTATCAGCGACGGCAGCTGCGTGGGGCTGCACACCGGACCTGAGGGCAAATTAGCCCTCCAGTTCTGTGTGCTGCTCCAGTCCGGGACTGTCAGGTTCATCCCTGACAGCCCCGGACCAGATCTGACCGCAGTGTGAAGCCAGCCTTAACTTGTCAACTGTATAAAAAGACTCCTGTCTACACACTCAATTAATCAGTCAGACTGTAACCTCTATAACATGGGCAAGACCAAAGAGCTTTCTAAGGATGTCGGGGAAAAGTTCCTAGACCTGCACAAGAGTGGAATGGGCTACAAAAGCCTAACTAAGACCATGCATGAGTGAGTAGGAGTAGGAGTTGGTGCAATAGTATGAAAATTGAAAAAATACAAAACGAGTGTCAATTGACATCAATCTT
>JARQOC010000003.1:682938757-683024931 GCA_033576535.1 Allobates femoralis | reverse complement strand
TATTTTTTTAAATTTTTTTTAATATTTTTATTTTCATTGGGGAAAAAAGGGGGGTGATTTTAACTTTTTTGGAGTTTTATTCACATTTTTAAACTTTTTTTTTTTTTTTTTTTTTTGTTTTGTTTATTTTACTTGGCCCACTAAAAGGCCTCAGTGCTGCACAGTCCGATCGTGTCCCCTGCGCTCAGATAGGCTATAGCATATCTGAAAGCAGGAAAAATGATCACTACTTACTGGTGACATCACTAAGACATCGCGACCACAGGCTGTGATGGTAACAAACAGAGATCATGGGACCTCTAAGCAATAAAGAAAGCCGTCCACTCCCTCCCTCTTCATTCTGTGTCTGATATCAAAGGATTTCGATTGCAGTGACGTCACTGTTTTGCGACTGCGGTGCTGAACAGTGAAGATCTTCAGATTGCTCGCTGCTGAGACCAGAGCATCGGGTGAACAAGTAGAGGAGAGTATTTTTTTTTTTTCATGTGCGGCTCATTGTAATGTATGAATGATTGTGTGGCAGATTATACTGTAGAGGACTCTGGGGGTATTCCACTTTGAAGACTTTGGGGGAGGGGCCAGGTATTCCGCTTCGAAGACTCTGGGGGAGGGGCCTGGGTATTCTGCTTGGAGGACTCTGGGGGAAGGGCCCGGGATTCTGCTTGGAGGACTCTGGGGGAGGGGCCCGGGATTTTGCTTGGAGGACTCTGTTTGGGTCACCATACTTTGCTGGTGGGGTTGAGGGGAGTGAGTCCAGTAGGGTCATCATACTGTGTGTGGAGGGTATTGTGTAAGAATTCACAGTGGTGGTATATTACTGTGTTTGGGGGCACTTTGCCCTTTCATAAAAGGTATATCAACAATCTAGGGGCTTTGATAAAAGAATAACTTTGTAAGGGCTGCAAAGTTTGAGCTCTGCTTTTCTTTGACCTCACTGAATCTGTTTTTTTGTGATTTTAATGTACTCCCCTGCCTGAGAGGAAATAACCAGTGCTACTGTCATGTGGTCTTACTTTTAAGGTTTACTAGTTAAAATGTACTTTGTTCGTGGGACATCCCTGTTAAATTTGTTTCCACATTAAACTGTTTATTACATTTAGTGCTCATTCAGACAGAGCATTTGTACTCTGCTTTAGTTCTTTTCTTTGGTGCAGTTTCTGTACAAAAAAAGGATCCTCCTTTTTTTTTTTTTTTTTTTGCAAAAAAGCATCACAATGCATCATTCGTTTGTATTGCTTTTTTGCTCCGTTTTTGGGGGACACAGACAGACACAAACACTTTCTTACCACCTCGGTGTTCTCTTCCTTCCGGGCACCGGCAGGACCTTTGAGTACTACGAGTACTGACAGGACCTGCTCATGTGACTCTCAGGCTGGGTCACATGGGCAGGTCCTGTCAGTGTTGTACCAGCAGGTCTTGCCAATGCCTGGAAGAGAGACCTCATCAAGCCTCACTGGGATCGCCAGAGAGGGTAAGTAATGGAGCATTTGTGGTGTGGAAAGTGCACTAGAAAAATGGAGCACTAATTGACATGTTCATTATTTTCTGGATGCGCTTTCTGCACATTAACACAGTAGCCAAAAATGCTGATGTCTGCGCAGCAAATTGAAAATCCCATTCAATGTGCACCAAAAATGGATGAGCCACTGCGTCTGCCAGCAGATTTAAAAAGAAAATGCACCACCAAAAACGGATCAGAAATGTCCAGTGTGAACATAGCCTTAGGCCCATTTCACATCACGATTTTTTCCTGTCCGTGGGGATCCTGTTTTTTGCAGGACCCCACAGACAGCAACGGACTGGTCCGGATGTGTAACTCTGGATGCCATTTCTGTGTCCGGATGTGTGATTTTGACAGATCCGGACACAGAAAGAACTGGGAGGAGCCCGAACCTGCAAAGCACAGGCAAGCGGGGCTGACTTTCACTTTTGCAATGTATATACATAAATAAAACAATGGTTAAAAATAAAAAATAATGCTCACCTCTCCGGCGTGTGTCCTTCGATGTGCGGCATCCACCTCCGATGGCTGCAGGACCTTAATCAGCTGACCATTTCCTTCTTTCGTTTTCGTTCCTTCTCGTGTACTGAGCATGCTCTGTACACTAATATTGGATCCAGGAAATGATCCTGTCTTTTTCCCGGATCTGAGCCCCATAGGCCCCCATGTTATTTAAATCGGGCAGCGTCGGATCTGATGCTGTCCGATTCTGTCAGATTGTGTCCGCTGTGCCCAAAATCGGAGTAGTCTCCAATTTTTGGGACGTGAAAAAAGCGACACAATCAGATCCCTACACACACGGATGGCTATTGGCACGGATTGGTGCTTCATAGGGATACATGAGGGCCAAATCGGATCAGTGGCTATTCGTTTCACAACGGATAGCCATGAATCCCAAAAAAATCATGATGTGAAGGGGGCCTTAATGATAAGGAAAACTTCCTAGATGTTAGATATTTATTGTTTATAAATATCAAGGTTGGCCCACAAGTTTGTTCAACTTTTTAATAGTGGTCCTCTGTGTATTTGAGTTTATAATCTTTTGTGGCTTTTCATTCCACCAGCTCTCTTGTTATTGTTATAATAATAATAATAATAATAATAATAATTATATATATATATATATATATATATATATATATATATATATATATATATGGTATATATTATTTTTTTTTTTTTTTTTTAAGCCATGACGGTATTCACCCATTTCAACATGACTTCAAAGTATAACCTGATTCTGATGGTATGGCAGAATGTGAAGCATCCAAAGCTCTACCACCCTGCCCCCCCCTTTTACTGCCACTCCATGGCCACAACATTTTGAAGCAAAATTGTTTCTTAACTGGCCTTAGTGGTAGATGGAGCTTCGGCCATCTGCCGCCAGCCTTACCATTAAAGGAACTCTTTCAGGTAATTTTTCAGATACTAATTGTACCCTTGAATTGTGCCTGGAAAGACCTTTCCGAATATGTAAAAATCATTACTGTACTCTCTGTAGTTCTCTTGCTATAAGCACATTCACATCCTGTAGGCAGCTGTCTGCACTAGTCCGGCTCATTCCTTTCACTCCCGAGTAGCCTGCAGTAAAATGTTATTTAAATAATACCTATCCAAGCTTATATTCTGCCCCCCCTCCCTCTGTGCTGGTCACACTGAAGATCTCAGACGTCTGCAGGCTCCTTTAGAGAGGGAGGGAGAGATGGTAGAGGTGTTTGTGTTGTAACTCTTGTAGTAACATCACTACAGGGTGTGCTGTCTATAAAAGATTTCTATGTGTTTTATATGGATGTTGGATTTCCTGCATACATGTAATGTGTGTATATGCTGAGCAAATCATCAAATGTTCATATAAACAAAAAGAAATATATCTCAGAGAGCACAAACTACACATATGCCTCTGATACACACAATGAAGATGTCAGATGTGCAGCTGCTAAGAGCACACACCTCCTTCCCCCTTCCTTCCTCCTCTGCTGTGACTGCCTGCACCTGGACAGCCGACACACAAGATACAGACCCAGATGAGGCTATTGTAGTGCAGCGATGTCACTACATGAATATTAATCTCTACAGAGTGGGCTGCAGAGTGGTCACTTCTGTGATTGACAGGTGGAATTAATCTTTTTTTTTTATTTTGCAGTTTACAGAGGATTATGGGTTGGGGGGAGTATAAATAAAATAAATGCATGAATAGAAAGTGCTTAACAAAGTAATTAGAAAATTATATCAGTTACGTATGGATTTTTGACCTGACCTATTCCCTTTTAAAAGTAGACACATTGTACAAATAAAATGTAACTTTTGGATAAACAAGTACTCAGGCATCAGATAAGGTGTGCAAACCTTGCTCTGACTTTTCAGAGGGAGAACAATGTGACCACAGGACATTTTGCTGCATTTTTTTCTGCGGTTTCTGCATGCAGTTTACCATTGGTTTTATGGCAATGTATGCTAATTTGTTCCTGCGGTTTGGATTTATAGAAAAACCAATGTGTTTCACAGAAATGTTGTGTCCACACATTGGTTTTGCAAGTGTCAAGAACTGTCCAATCCCTCTGGTTTTGCTGCGGATGGGAGAGAATTGACATGTTCTATTTTTTCAGCGTTTTTGCTGCAGTCAATGGCAAAAACGCGATAAAAACGCAGGATCTGAACGCAGCAAATCTCCTGGCAAGGACTCTAGGATCCTTGAAACCAGTACAGGTTTTGCTGCGTTCAGGACTGCTTAAAAAATGTCCTGTGGGCACATACCCTAAGGAGGTGACCCACATTGAGTACTATGCAAGCAAGAAAAAACTGCTTTTAGTAATGGGAAAGTGAGGGACACAATTTTTACACTTCTATGACCATTAAGATGTCTGACTACTGGGAGCTAAAAATGTACAAGCTGTGAAGCTAGTTCAAAGAGGACCTGTCACCAAACCAGGCATGGTGATCTAATTACAGCACTGTCTGCAGCATGCAGACAAGGGGTCCCCCAGCACTTGAGCAGCCCTGTACCCAAGATAAGAAAACTTACATGCTACAGCCATTAAGGAGGTGGCTAGGGGCTGTAGCCAAGGGCAGATTCACACCCCCTGCATGTGTAATCTGCCTACCGCTGCCAATCATTCTCTCCCTGTCTGCAGCATTTAAACAGAGTTTATGTTTCTCTCCCGTTTAGCCCCGCTCCTCAGGGGGCGGGGCCAACGGACTTTCTGGGAGAGAGAAAAAAAAACTCTGTTTAAATGCTGCAGACAGAGAGACAATGATTGGCAGCGGTGGGCAGATTACACATGCAGGGGGTGTGAATCTGCCCTTGGCTGCAGCCCCTAGCCACCTCCTTAATGGCTGTAGCATGTAAGTTTTCTAAGTGTATTATCTCTGGGTACTGGGCTGCTCAAGTGCTCGGGGACCCCTTGTCTGCATGCTGCAGACATGCTGCATCCAATGCTGTAATTAGATCACCATGCCTGGTTTGGTGACAGGTCCTCTTTAAAAATTATTCCCAATCTGTAGGAAAAGGGACAATTTTCTTATTATTTGGAATCCAACCACTGAGATCTCTCTAAGGCTACTTTCACACTACAATTTTGGAGGGAGCCGATGCTGTCCGATAAAATTGGACAGCATCAGCTCCTTCTGATGCCTGGAATCGGATGCCAAATAGGCATCCAATTCCGACAGACAATAGGATGCCCGCCCTCCTGTCAGATCGCTCCCTGAGCTGTCACAGCTGTCTCTCCTCTGCTCTCTCCTCTCTCCCCCGGTCCTCCCCGCTTCTTCTTCCCCGGTCCTCCCCGCTTCTTCTTCCCCGGTCCTCCCCGCTTCTTCTTCCCCCGGTCCTCCCCGCTTCTTCTTCCCCCGGTCCTCCCCGCTTCTTCTTCCCCCGGTCCTCCCCGCTTCTTCTTCCCCTGGTCCTCTCCTTTGCTCCCCCTCTCCGGGCTGATAAAAAAAATAGACAATGTCTGCTCACCTGTTCCCGAGGCACCCACCGTCTCCCGCACGGTCCCGCAGGCTCCCGGTGTCCTCCCGGTGTCTCCCATGTCTGTAGAGGTCTTCTTCTGAACAGGACCTGCCGTGATGTCACAATCACGTGACCACCTGTTAACATGGTGTAACCGGCGGTAACGTGACTGTGACGTCACGGCAGGTCCTGTTCAGAAGAAGACGACCTCTGCAGACACGGGAGACACCGGGAGGACACCGGGAGCCTGTGGGACCGTGCGGGAGACGACGGGGCCTCGGGGACAGGAGAGCATACATATTTTTTTTTAACCCTGCTTTCCTAGTTAGGAGCAGTTTTACTGTACTGAGCATGCTCAGTACAGTAAAATCGGGTCCGAGGACACATCCGATATTTCCTCAGACCCTGCTCCATAGGGCCCCATGTTAAAAACATGGGGTTGGGTCGGATGTGCACTAAATGGCATCCGATTTGGTCCAATCCGATTTTATTTACGGTGCAATAATCGGAGCATGCTCCGATTTTTGCACCGATAAAAAAATCGGACAGAATGGGACCGGACCAAATCGGATGCCATTTAGTGCACATCCGATTCGGTCCGATGCCCATAGGGCTGCATGAGGGCCAAAATCGGTCCGATGCTGTCCGATTTGTATTGGGCAGCATCGGAAAAGAGAAAATCGTAGTGTGAAAGTAGCCTAAGAATAGGACTCTGCAGAGACTTGTCTTCATGAAGCGGGCATAGAATACTTCTACATTCATTATCCATAATACTGCTGGAGAAGTCCAAATACAGCACTCAGGAGTGGTGGAGGTTCCAATGCTAGGATCCCCAGCAATAATGTTATGCTTTATCCCTTGTATAGTAACCATTGGAAGAAAGAGTCTAGCATTTTTTTTTATATCCCTGCTCCTCCCCATTTGATTGTCTCTCACTATCTGCACTTCTTTATATGGCATATTCATTTTTCTTCATTTGTTTTTCCTGCTTACATTCAGACTTTACCATGATTTTACTTTGTATCTTTCTCCTATATGCTCTTCTTCCAACCTGATGATACAATCAGCATATTATCACATGGTCAGATTAATCCAGTATCATCTCTGCCTAATGTATTCTAAAGTAATTATCTTCCCTTCCGAAGTCTCCTAAATTAGCTGATATTTTGTAGCTGAATTATATTTATAAATTAAATTTATCTTTATTTATTGGTTGACCAGTGGCAGAAGGAATTAAATATTTAACTAGCCACTTCATAGAGGAAGAGGATAGGAACGCTACTTCCACTTATAGGAGGTAGCAATCCTAAAAATCATTGTCTTCCCTTTAAAGAGCACTGCCAATAATTTAGGAAAATCCAAACCAGAAACTATAAGATGACCCGCCCCAGGGTCGAGGGGTACCCAGTTCCGGGGAATGTCACGGGGCCTGATGCCCGGTCCAGTGGTCCTGGTGGTCGCTGACAAAGGGGAACAGTCAATAAAAATAGTGATTCATGACGCCATCTACGGTTCTGGTAATGTTACCGGCGTTGCGGGATAGACCACCGGGGTGATGGTGGAGCAGCAAGATGGTTTCGCTCCCAGGAACAGTAGTGGCTGTTGGGAGTTGTGGGACAGTCTGAGACGCAGCTACACCAGGCCCTGTCACTTTTTCTTCTCGTGCTGCGTTCGGCGACTCATCAGGCACAGGCAAATAAAGTACAACACACAGTCTTTAACTCTGGACAGGTTTACTGGCAGTTCTTAAAAAACAGTCTTTATCGGTCTGCCTGGCCTTGGTAGTCGCTGGAAATTAGGATGCTGCACTTGGGTCCCTCAGTGGAATGCCTGCTGTTCCTGTCCGGTCCCTTCCTGTGAACTCTCCTGTCTCCCTCAGTGCTCCCGCGCGCAGAACCTGAAGTCAGCTCCCACAGATCCTCTTTCTGAGCGACTCCTCTCTGAGTCCTTGGAACCCTATACGGGGCTATTTTCTGGGTGCTCCGGGTGTCGTCCCCAACTTTCTAAAGAAGCTAGGGCTTCCGGTTCGGCGGCTTGGGGTGAACACCTGTACCGCTCCTCTGTTCCGGGACTGAACCCCTCCGGTCGGTACGCGTCCGGATTCTGGCGCACTGAAACACCTGTAATATTAAAGATGGCTGGCACACCTCTATGTTGGGTGCTAGCTGGAAAAGTACATAACGTTACTAGATAATTATCCGCTGCACACCAACATCAGAAATTCTAGCGACAAAAAAGCTAATGGCTGACATGTATTAATGCACAGTGTAAACTGGAGCAAAAGGCACAGTAGAAAACTACTCAAAGCTTATGTAAGGAATAACATGAGAGCTTAGCTGATGTGATGGCCATGACATCCAAGCCCAGTAACCGCGGCAAGGTCTCTCATTCTACCGGGTCCTACTCTAGTTGCCTTATGTCTGCAGTGTGAACTTGCGTGTATGGGTATATGCCACTTTTTGGACTGTGCACCCTCCCCCCGCCCTGTAGCCGCAAGGAGACTCTGCATTTTATTTGTAGCTTTGGTTCCAGACACACCCCTTAAAAGCAGGTTTTAATTGCATTTAGTGGCATATACCCCATACACACAAGTTCACACTACAGACATAAGGCGACTAGAGTAGGACCTGGTAGAATGAGAGACCTTGCCGCGGTTACCGGGCTCGGATGTCATGGCCATCACATCAGCTAAGTTCTCATGTTATTCCTTACATAAGCTTTGAGTAGTTATCTACTGTGCCTTTTGCTCCAGTTCACACTGTGCATTAATACATGTCAGCCATTAGCTTTTTTTCTTGCTAGAATTTCTGATGTTGGTGTGCAGCGGATAATTATCTAGTAACTCACAAACACCTGGTGCCCGTAGGGTCCCTTTTTGTGCTGACGGCTCCTCCGCCATCTTCTACTCCTCGCTCCCCAACGGAGCTCTGCCACTTCCTAACTGACCAACTGACTGACGCTCATCCCACCCACACACTTTTCTACCCTGTCAGTCCTCCCATGGGACTGGGTTCTCCCTACCTAGGTGTGTGTGGATGCATGTCATGAGGGTCCTTTGTGCAGCATCCCAATTCCTCAGCCACAGGAATACTACACACTTTTATGGGTGCAGTACCCCTCCGTGGAGTCCCGACCAGTGGGGCGCCACACAGACATGTGATTTGGGATGTTTTTCCTCATCAATGCAAAGTAGGAGAAATGGTTTGGCTGGGTGAGAGGCCACTGACAGGCTCTCTAAGGGGGAACTTTTCTCCTTTTATGAAGAGTGCTAAATTGGCAGAGGGAGACATTTAGGCCACGCAATGCTCTCCTGGGAATTTAAATATGAAAATGGAATTTTATAGGGGTTGTCCTCTACTTAGCAACCCCTTCTCATTTTCCATGTTATGCCCCATTAAAATAAAAAAGCTTATATTCCCCTCCCATTTTGGCGCCATTTCAGCGATGCTGGGGCTTGCGTAAGGTTGTGATGGCACATGATCCTTGTGGCCAATCACCGTCGGGCTCTCTCTCTGTCCCACTGGATTCTGAACATCCGCCTCTATTGATTTGAATTGGGGGTAGATGTGCAATAACCGGCTGCGGCCACTATACAGTTGACTGATCTATGCTAGTTGTCACACACCCACTGATCAGCTATTGATTACCTATCATAATTATAGCTTATCAATATAAAAATCACGGATAACCTATTTAAACTGGCCATACAGTTGAGATATTTATCTGCAGCTCTTTGGTAAATGCTGCCTATTTATCAGTTTTTAGTAAACTGCAGGCTTCAGATTGTCAGCAAATTTCACCTAAGTTTGCTAGATCAGCTGATAAATCTCCTATGTGGCCAGCTTTAGAAAATTGTCTAGACCAACATGAGTATGGTTCTTAGAAGTTTCTCAGTCGTGGAAATTTGTAGAGAAACTTCGTGGTGTTAAAACTTCATTTTTCAGGCTTCATTGCAGAGCAAGACAATCTGTTCTTGCATGTACAATATATCGTATGATATTAACATGAAAAAATTCACATGTTAATTCTTACATTAGGAAATAGTGTAAATTAACTATGGTGATTATAACCTAGTTACCGTATATCCTTTATGTAAATGCATGTCACTTCTCTAAAATGGAAAGGAAACTGATATTTACGGACTGTTACAAAACTCACATGACTAGACAATTTGTGGGTGTGATGTCTGAGTAGAAAGCCTCAAACATGGGTCAGTGCTGCATTTGCTGGGCTCCCAATGGTTAATTTGATAGTATATTAAAATATGTTTAGGTGTTCTTGTTTAAAGATATTTCTAAAAGGCATTCTATGTATCTGACAACCCCTTTAAAGGGGTGGTCGTGCACCTAAAATGTTCTTTTAAAATATCTATTTTTACACCATAACCACTTTTGTAATTTTGTTTTGTTTTATAATTCCAAATTATTCTTCTCCTGCTTATCCAAGCAAGAAAAGTGTTTCCAGCGAATGTTGAAGGAACAGTAATAGACTTTTTTTTGCAAAAAACTCTTCAATATTTAATGACTCCAAAAATATTACACATATAGACTAACAATCAACCCCTCACCCCCCAAAAGTACGCATTTCAGGCATTATTGAAGGTTTTTTGCAAAAAGCGTCTATTACTGTTTCTTCAACATATGCTGGAAACACTTTTCTTGCTTGGATATACCTGTGCATAGCCTGAACTGGGCTACATCTGTGCTGAGGCGTCCTAAACAGCTCTCAAAGTGGTGAGCTGAAATAATTTTTTTTTATTCATTTTATCTTGCTTATCCCGCTATATGTTTTTATTTTTAAACTTCTTGTGACATATCATTTGAGGAGTCTCAAACGGGATGTCACAGGAAGACGGCCCTACGGTCACTTCCATGTAGCTTCTGTCATTAGACTTTAACCAATCAGTTGAAAATCCTTAGGGTGGAAACACACTATCCTACTTACATGCGAGTCTCTCGGACGAGACTTGGATCAGTGACCCTGAACGGCCTCCCCCTCTCTAGACAGGGAGTGTGGAGCTGCATAGAAATACAAGCTGCTGACATTCCTGTCCTGACAGGAGAGAGGCTGTTCCAGGTGACTGCTCCAAGACTCATCCAACTGCTTCGTATATCACACGGACAGTGTGATTCCAGCCTTAGGGTCTATTTACTTACTGAACATCATAAATAACCCTATTAACTTTGTGAGTTTGCAGTTTGACAATGTGAATAAAAGCTTATGGTGCACAGTCAGTGGGTAAGGAAGAGAGAAGTAGGCCGTCAGCTACACCCCCTCCTATCCCATTCCTTATAACAGGGGTCGGTACCCTGATAAAAGATAAGGTGCCCCCACTCAACGGTGACTGTCCCTGGACTTGTCCTTCCCTGTCCCTTCAAAGACAGAAACAGCGCTCACTCTAACTTATTTGGTTAGGGGCAAACATTGTGTTCAAATAATGCTGTGGGACCATCCTGATTAAGACTGTGCTCCCTAGTGTCTAAAAAGGGGGCTGTCGGTCCCTGATAAGTGTAGACCGCCTAGTGCCGAGGGTCAGCACCCTGATATAGCGGTGTGGCGCCCCTGCTCCTGGTGGCTATCACCTAGGCTGTCCCTACTCCTGAAAACCTTTCTTATGAATTCACAATACAAAGTCAGTTCAGCAGATTAACACTTGTGATGGGATATTAAGGCACTTATATTAATCAGCAACCACCCAGCCCATGTTTAGCGCTCGACACGTTTCTCTTGCGGTCATCGGGAGGCCGATAATACATGCTCCATCACTGTGCTTAGTGATACCAACTTGATGTGACAGGTTTCTATCATCACCCTGAAACAATATATCACCTGGGGTGGCACTGTGATCAGTTACCAATTCTTTTTCACCTCTGCTCTCTGATAGTGTCTCAAATCAATCATGGTGATGAAGGCTTTCACTGCTGCCACAACTATTCTATTACCGCCACTCTATTTCTTGTGATATGGCAGCCCCGCAGTTTCTGTCCCCACAGCATCATTCACAGAAATGAGACGTCATCTGGAGGTTAGAATAAAAACAGTGTGACAGCAGCGCTGCCCCACTGCTGCTGTCACTGCACTGAAACGAGAGTTATTTACCATGCTTCCAACCCTCCCCTCTTACGATGTTTCTGTAAGCAAGGTGGCAGGGACATAAGAAATATGATGGTGGTGAAAGAAGCCATGGTCAGTTCTTCCTGCCTCTATAACCATCACAGTCATTGATTTGGGACGTCATCAGGCTCATCAGTGGTGAATGGAGACTGTAGTGACCAAAGTGCCGCCCCCAGATGATGTCAATTTTCAGTGGGAAAAAAGGGTGATAAAAACTGCAGAGAAGTGACCGCCAGCTAATCCTCCTGTGATATTCTGTCTGAGACTCTCATAGATTGAAACATCACAGAAAAAAAATACCAATACAGGAATTAGAAACCTACAATAGTAAGGCATTTTAAGATAAAGCAAATGACAAAAGTAGTTAGGGTTTAATAATAGATCTTAATAAAGGGCATTCTGTGTATCAGAAACGTGTCTAAATTTTAAAGCCTGGTTAGCTGATATTTTATTTCAATATATATTTTTGATAATTTTTGACTATCACCCTAACAAATGATTCACATCAGACTCCTGGCTACCACACAAAACTGAACAAGAACATCAGATAATTTTGCAAGTTGAGGTGAAAAGATAAAACCAAGGGCAAGGAAAAATAAAGGCTAACTTTCACTAGGAGTGACTTAAGACCGAAGTAACTAGTCCTTTTTCCAGGGAGACAAACGCTTTCTCAAGGTATTGGTATTTTGTTTGCTTTTTATCCCTCTGCGCCCCCCCCCTTCCTCCTTTGCCCTTTGCTGGCAGAATATTGTTCTCCAGTATGTGTTTGGCTTAGTGGCTGGCAGCAGCAACAACATATTAAAGAGATTTTGCCAGCCTTAGGAAAAAATAAAAACCCACAGCAGATAATAATAATGATGTTTGTTTATATAGCGCTGACATATTCCGCAGCGCTTTACAATTCAGAGATGAGATAAAATAACAAAATGGACTTTTCTCACCTTTTTTTTTTCTCCAAATGAAAGTTTTTAATATTTCACAGTAAATAATAAAGAGGGAATTTATCAATTCATTTGAGTAAATTGTGGTAAATATTTTCAAAAATTATAGCAAGTGTCAAAATTACGTTAAAAAATGTGTTTATTGCACTCTGCAAAATTCAAACAAAAAATTCCATAATCACTTTGGAGGAGATATGGCATTCATCTCTTGAACAAGTATGTTGGGCAGAAATATGACATGTTTTTAGTGTAAATCTTCCCCAGTACGTAGCTGGTATGGATTATCCCCTTCCTGACATGGTTATTTTCCATTTTTTCATCCCCTTCTTCCAAGAGACATACATCTTTTTCCATTTTTCTATCGACATATCCATGTGATGGCTTGATTTTGAGGGACAAGTTGTACTTATTAGTGACACCATTCATTTACTCTAAAATTGTATGGGGAAAATAAAAATCTTAGTGCTGTGATGGTGCAAAAATGTCATTCCACATTGTTTTTTGGGAAATGTTTTTATGCCATACATTGTGCTAAAGTTCTCCGGGGATCATGAGTCTCCTTACCAATACGATTAATACAATACCAAACTTGACAAGTTTTTTTATTATTTTAGTAGTGAAAACTAAGCAACAGAAATTTGAAGAAAAAATAGTTTTTATTATGTCGCGATTTTTGAGGATTTGTAACGTTTTAATATTTTGGTCAATGGAGCTGTGTAATACCTTGCTATTTGCGGGGTGAGACCACGCATTCCTATGGAGTCAAACTGGTCTCTGCTCCTACATCTATGTGAATTCCCAGAGTGGTATAATTTCCAAATTGTGGTCACTTGTAGGGGTTCCTAATATTCTAGAATTTAGCGGCTCTGCAAATAGTCTGCAAACTATTATAGAAAAATTGCAATACTGCTTCTTCCCTCCCGAATCCTGCCATGTGCCCAAATTTCTAATGTAGAGTCAGGTGTGAGGTATTGCCATTCAACTTCCGCTCCAAAATCTTTCTTGTAATGGCAGAGCAAGCCACGTGTAAGGAAGAATTGGGTGAAAGAAAGTCTGCGCTGTTAAGCAGATAATGGATGTCCAGGCAGGTTATAGAAAAGCAAAGGATTTTATTAGCCTCGACGCATTTCATGCGCCGACTGCATACTTCCTTAGGAGATAAAATCTTTAAATCTGCCTGGACATGCATTATCTGCTGAACAGCGCAGACTTTCTTTCAACCGATTCTTCCTTACACAAGGCTTACTTTTCCTTGGGTGGCTCGCAGCGGTTTGGCTTATAGAGCAGTTGTGTCTTACACAACTCCATAAGGTGAGTGGCTTTGGTCTTACTTCACCCCTTTTGTGCCATTGATAAGACCCAATTGCGCCTGTCTTTGCTTTTAAGTGTGTGGTTTGTAATGATAGAAAAATATTAGCCTCAGTGGTTGATACCTTTTAATGGGTAACTGAAAAGATAAGAAAAAGCAAAGCAAGCTTTTGAGACACTATAGCCTCTTCATTAGGCTTAAAGAGAACTAGTCACCCCGCTGCTGCTTGGCAAACTGAATGCAGCATGTCTGCTGCATTCAGGGAAGGGGTCCCCCATGTCTCTAGCCACCCTGTAAGCTTTAAAAAAGACTTTGGAAACCTTACAGTTAAGAGGTCCCCTGGATTGGATCAGAATGAGAGGTCCTTGCCACTGGCACAATCCTCCCTGGCTTCTCCTTGTGTGTCCTGCCCCCTCTGTGTCTGCCGCCGCCTCCTCTTCTGCTGGGTCTGCCCTCCCCTTCTGCTCCTGGTGTCACACAGAGCAGGAGCAGAAGAGGAGGGCAGATCCAGAACAAGAGGAGGCTACGGCAGACACATAGAGGGGGCGGAACACACAAGGAGGAGGCAGGGAGGATTGTGCCAGCAGCGAGAACCTCTTATTTTGATCCAACCCAGGGGACCTCTTGACTGTAAGATTTCTAAAGCTTACAGGGTGGCTAGAGACATGGGGGACCCCTTCCCTGAATGCAGTAGACATGCTGCATTCCGTTTGCCAAGCAACAGGGGGGTGACAAGTCCTCTTTAATGATACAACTTCTGGAGAAACACATAATATATATAAATATATATACACATATACAAACACAGAGTGCAATACAGAACACAGGTTACATGAAGAATGTAGCAGTAGTTGGGAGGGGATAGGAGCAGCTGGGGAAGTAAAGTCATATACAAGAGGTACAAACAATTTTATAGTCTAAGAACAGGAATGGGGGGTGTTTGAAATGGTTGTGATAACAGTTCACGGAAGAACTGTCAAAGTTTATTCAGGGGTCTGTTTTAAAGATGCGATCTCTCCAAATGCCCTTACAATTTATGTAAAAAGACATGAATCTATGTGTAGCATTCAATCCTGCTTTCAGCGTGTCAAAGGATGGACCTACCTGTAGCCAAACATTTTTGTAGCTGTGGTCAGAGAGAAAAAAGAATTTGGGTATACAAACTGATAACGACCTTTGATACATTTAAATGTCTCACATGGATTCATGTATTTTTACATAAATTGAAAGGGTATTTGGGGATATTGCATCTTTAAACAGACCCTTGAATAAACTTTGACACTTCTTCCTTGAACTGTTATCACAGCCATTTCAACCCCCCTTAATTCCTGTTCTTGGACTATAAAACTGTCTGTTTCTCTTATCTATGAATTTACTTCCCCAGCTGTTCCTTCCCCCCCCCCCCCCCCTCCACCCACCCCAACTACTACTACATTCTTCAAGTATCCTGTGTTATGTATTGCACCCTGCATTTGTATATATACATTGTGTTTCTCCAGAAGTTGTAACATTAAGTCATAGTGTCTCGCAGGCTTGCTTTGCTTATTCTTACCATCCTTTCAGTTAGCCATTAAAAGGTATCAACCACTGAGGCTAATATTTTTCTAGTTACTGGCTAACAAGGTACAAACATTTTGTATCTTGTATTGGCAGACATGTATCTTTTTTTTTTTTTACCTGTTTTTGTACTGTGTTGAAGAGCTGCTGAGAAATAATAGATCTTGCTCAATATTGATAGGATTTTACTTTTTGTCACTGAAATCAATTTTTTGGGGGAACAAATGAACAACTATTGAATCATGAAGTAAGCACTCAGCTATCATAACTACACTTTTGTATTTTATTTCTCCATTCTTGTTGCATTAGACTACAAATGGGTGGACAGTTGCTTGTTCATTGTTCCAATGATATGACTATGCTTTATCCTAAACAACAAAGCAATAGTTCTCTGAAAAGTAAGCTTAATACTGCCTCACTTTTTTGTGGTGATTGCAGTAGTCCAACTGTTGATGAGCTATAAATGAGTGTTTCTTAAATCGAACCTGTCACCCCTCCTGGACATCAAAAGCTATAATAGCCACCTTCTGCAGCACTAAGGCTGCATTCAGGGAAGGTGGCTATAAGCTTTTGATGCCCTTTATACTATGAAATATGAACTTATATAATGGCTTACTCTTAAGAAGACCTAAGACCGGGAGGCGGGGTTTCGCGCTCCTCCGACCCGCCTCCTCTTGTCAGTCATGGTGCTCGCCTGCTGCTGCCTCCCCTCATGAACGCGCGCCTCCGTTCTCGTCTATGGAGCCGCGCATGCGCTGTGCGCCGGGTGTCCAGGAAGTCGTCGGGCTTGCGTCTTGAGCTGACATTTCTAATGATACCATTTTTGGATGGATGCACTGTTTTGATTGCCGATTATTGCATTTTATTGCAATGTTGCAGCGACCAAAATAATGTAATTTTGGCGTTTAGACTTTTTTCCATTACGCAGTTTACGCCTTTCATTAATTGATTTTATATCTTGATAGATCAGCCATTTCTGAATGCAGCAATACCAAATGTGTATTTTTAACATTTTTTTAAATACTTTTACTTTTTGAATGGCGCAAAAGGGGGGTGATTTCAACTTTTGTGGGGTTTTTTGTTCATATTTTTAAAAACTTCTTTTTTTTTTTTAAATTTTTACTTCATTTTACAGTGTTTCATAGGGTGCCATAGTGCTGCAGTGTCTGATCGCTTGTGCTATTTCCCAATGAGCTGCAGCACATCGGGACATAGCACAAATAATCCATTTGTGTGGATGGCAGCGATTGCCAACCATCCACATGTAGTGAATCCTGATAGCGTCCGGGGGCACCATAGGACTTCAGGCTATCAAGTGACACACAGATCTTATCGTGGGATCTCCGATCATGGTGAGGAACAGCATGGTTCTTTTGTCAGTGAATGACGATCCAAAGGGTTAACAGTTCCGATTGGATTGCGGATCTGATTGGCGCTGTTAGCCCCACATCTCGACTGATGAGAGAGATCAGCTGAGACGTCAGGGAAATTATATGAGCTCACCACAGGAGTTCACATCAAAGTATGGGACACAACCTATGACAAACCCGTACGTCATAGGTCGTGAAGTGGTTAATATCAGATGTTTGGATGGCCAGTCATGTAGTCACGTGTATGCTAATGACTAGTTTCATTGTGTTCAGTTGCAGGGTAACAGAATTACACTTTATAGTCCAAACAAAGGAAAAGCCATGAGAAACGGCATTTAGAGCAAGAGGTATGTAGCCAATCAAGTGACAGTATGTTAATTAGGTACTTTATTTTGCTTTTGTGTGTACCAAAGGTATAAACAAAGTAATCATTTTATCTCTATGTATGTGTGTGTGAATGTGAATATATATATATATATATATATATATATATATATATATATATATATATATATATATATACATATACTAGCTGGGTGCCCGATGCAGATGCATCGGGATTCTAGCAGAGCGAGTCTCTGACTCGCAATGGCCGCTTCGCGGCCAATGCTTCGCGCTGCTAAGGCGACTCGCCATGCCCGCTGCGCGGGCATAGCGATTCGCCTTAGAACTGCTCGCATCTATATATAGATGTAATTTCACACTAAAGGCATCAATACTATGTATTAACACAAGTGAAATTATATACTTAACAAAAACGTGTGAAACAACTGAAAATATGTCTTGCATTCTAGGTTTTTCAAAGTAGCCACCTCTTGCTTTGATTACTGCTTTGCACACTCTTGGCATTCTCTTGATGAGCTTCAAGAGGTAGTCACCAGAAATGGTTTTCACTTCACAGGTGTGCCCAATCTGTGGCCACTCGGTTGGGCGGTCAGTAAAAAACGGGGATGTAAAAAGGGGGTGAAAAGCAAAAAAAAAGAAAAAGTAAAAATGTAAGAGTTTGTCATGACGTCACCCGTGGAATGCAGCCAGTAGGGCCGCTGCTGCGGGCCGGGACCTCTGGGGATGATGGAGATGCAGCACTGATGGTTTGGCTCCCCACGGGAAGAGCAGGTCCCCAAGGCAACCGTTAAAGTCTGTGGCGATGGTAGGCTGTTAGGGGTGCAGGACTTGGCATGCCAAATTATCGACAGACACAAGGGTGCAGTTTCCTTTACTGGGGGATGTAGCAAGTTCATCCAGGGCACTTTCCATAAAAGATGTCAAGGGTCCGGAGCCTGGAAGCAAGTTGGGGTTCTCCACACCTGGCGAGTTCTGAGGCCTCTCTGATACGCTGCTCTTGGTGGGTCCTGGCTGCCTGTAGCTACGCTGCAACCCTTTCCCCTCTTATGTGCTGTCTCTTGCCCGTATGACAGGCGGCTTGAGCCTTTTCAGGGTCACTCTTCTCTGGCTACTCTCCCTGGGCTGTTTGGTGCACCTCTGTCTCCTGGGCCTCGTGATGGATGAGCGACCTGGAATCTCTTGCCCTCCAGTGTTGGCTGCTGGGCCTAGAGCGCCTCACAACCTCTGACTCTGGTGCCCGCTCCTGCGCTCTGTACTGGGGCGAGCCTGGCACTGACTCTGCTCCCTAGACCTCCTGCTCCACTTGCTCAGACACTCACCTACGGGTCCCTTATGCTGGCTAGTCTCCATCCCCGGATGAGCCTTATGCTGCTCCAGTCCACTGGATCTCTTCACAGTCCTAGGAACTGAACTGCCTGATCCTGCCCCCAGGCCAGAATATATAGCATGGGACCTCCCCTTGGACTTGGGTTTTGAGCTCCCCCTTCTGGCCTGGCATTGGGAAGGTGCTGTGTGCATGGTGTGGGTACCTTCCCTTGATCCCAAACACAGCAGGGTCCACCGGGGGAGACAATGCTATTGGAGCAACCGAACCCTGGGGTGCCACATATTTTCTTGCAAACTCTTTGCGGGCTTTCAAATGTCTTGCACTAAGAAGAGGCTACTGTCGGGCCATTCTGCCATAAAGGCCCAACTGGTGGAAGGCTGCAGTGATAGTTGACTTTGTTGAACTTTCTCCCATCTCCCTACTGCATCTCTGGAGCTCATCCACAATGATCTTGGGGTTCTTCTTTACCTCTCTCATAAAGGCTCTTCTCCCACAAATGCTCAGTTTGGCTGGATGAAAAGGTCTAGGAAGACTTCTGGTGGTTCCAAACTTCTTCCATTTAGGGCAGGGGTGGGGAACTCCAGGCCTCGAGGGCCGCACACAGTGCAGGTTTTCATGATTTCCTTAGTATTGCACAGAGTCTGGAATCATCACCAATACTGGTGATTATACTATCACCTGTGCAATCGAGGCCTGGAGTTCCCCACCCCTGATTTAGGGAATATGGAAGCTAGGGTTCTCTTAGGAACCTTGAGTACTGCAGAAATTCTTTTGTAACCTTGGCCAGTTCTGTGCCTTGACACAATTCTGTCTGAGCTCCTTGGGCAGTTCCTTTGACCTCATGATTCTCATTAGTCTGACATGCACTATGAGCTGTGAGGTCTTATATAGACAGGTATGTGCCTTTCCAAATCAAGTCCTATCAGTATAATTAAACACAGCTGGACTCCAATGAAGTAGTAGAACCATCTCAAGTGGGATCACAAGGAAATAGACAGCATGTGACTTAAATATGAGTGTCTGAGCAAAAGGTCTGAATACTTATGACCATGTGATATTTCAGTTTTTCTTTTTTAATAAATGTGAAAAAAAAATCAGAAAAAGAAATGTTTGCAGTCAAGATAGGGTGCAGAGGGTACATTAATGAGAAAGAAAATTAACTTTTTTGAATTCCTCAAATAGTGAGAATGAAACAAAAAGTGTAAAGAGGTCTGAATACTTTCCATACCCACTGTGTGTGTGTGTGTGTGTGTGTGTGTGTGTGTATATATGTGTATATATAATGTTACCTTGTTTCCTGACAATATACAAAAATGAGCCTTTACTAAGTATTACATATATATGTGTATTTACATACCTGTGTTTCCCGGAAAATAAGACACAGTCTTATATTTGTTTTTGGTCCCAAAGATGGACCATGTCTTATTTTTGGGGGGTGTCTTCTATATGGTACATCCCACTGCAGCCTCCCATACACACAACACACACACACTCCCATACACACCACACACCCATATACACACACACACAACCATACACACACACACACACAACCATACATACACACACACACACATACCCATACACACACACCCCATACACACACACACACATACACACACACACACACACACACAACCATACACACACATAACCATAAACACACACATATACCCATACACACAAACCGATTTTTACCGGTCCAGTGCCCCCGCTCTCCGGTGTCCGCGCTCTCCCCGCTCCCCGGTGACCTCCGCTCTCTGGATTCCCACTGTAGCTGCCGATCTCCGCCCAGGTCAGGAGCCCTGCGACAATTACAGTGCAAGAACCGTGAGCCAATCACAGCCCAGGACCTGCGAGCCAATCAGAGGCCATGCACGACGACAGCTGGCCGCGGATTGGCTTGTGGTTCCTGGGCTGTGAGTGGCTCACGGTTCCTGCGCTGTAATTGGCGCAGGCCTGCTGACCTGGGTGGAGATCAGCAGCTACAGCGGGAATCAGGAGAGCGCGGACATAGGAGAGTGGGAGCCACTGGAGAACTGTATAAGGTATGCCTTATAGTCGGGGGGTTACTTATATTAGGAGGTAGGGCACCCCCCCCCCCACCAAGCATGCCTTACTTTCAGGGGGCGCCCTATTTTCGGGGAAACACGGTACATGTTATGTTATACACACACTTGTGTTATGAGATACACGTGCATCTCAGTAGGTTAGAATATCATCAAAAAGATAATTTTTTCTGGTCGTCATAATGGGAGACCCAGACAATGGGGTTTAGGGCTCTGCCCTCCGGAGGTCACACTAGGTACTACAAGTTTGTAGACACCGCCTCCTCCGCTTATAAACCCCCACCGTAGGAGAGATCCTCAGTTTTAAACTTAGTGTGCTCGGAGGATCACGCTTTGCTTGCACTTCACTGCATTCTCACAGCTTACGTGATGGCGTATGAAGACAAGGTAAAATGGTCCCGCTCGGGACCCCCGACAGCCTCCCCGCTCACCCTCTGCGGAACACGCTGGTGGAGGTACCGGAGGGCTTTTAGCCTGGACACTTCAGTGTTCTCCCGGTACGCTGTCGCGCTCCTTTCCTTTCCATCCCTCCATGGAGGCTCTGGTAAGGGGGAGCCTGGAGCCTTGCACAGCTCCGCTCCGTCCGAGGCCTCCCTAAATGGTGCTTACAGACCGGACGGAGCCAGCCCAGTCCGAGGCCTCCCTAAATGGTGCTTACACTCCGGACTGGTGCTGTACCCCCGTCCGAGGCCTCCCTAAAGGTGCTTACAGACCGGACCGGCACTGAGGCACCTGGTGTGTCTCCTGCTGTGCCTGGGGGTAGTGTCTGGCATTTTGTGTCATGACACTCAGACCGCGCGGTTACCCTCGGGTCCGCGGTTCTGGCGGTGACCCTGTGCTGGGGTCACCCTGGCTGACCGCCCTGTGTATCACAGGGGCTGAGGCTGTAGACTGCGGGTGTTTTATGTGTACATGCAGTCTGAGAGTGTGTGTGGTGATATTCACATTCTTTTCCCGCGCTGCGGGCTCCGGCACCTCCATTGCTGAGGCAGTCTGGAGGAGGAGGAGGCAGCCCTTATGGTGACATCACCGCTGGGCGTGTTGTGTGTTCTTCCCGCGTGTTCCTGGCTCCGCCCACATCTTTACTGTCGGCGGCCATCTTCTCCCTCACTTCCCGGCTGGAATCTGGCTGCAGCGCGTGTCTGCACCTACAAGGGAGACCGGAACTCGCGGAGGTCACACACACACACCGCTTCCTCCTACCGCTTTATTGCGGTCGGTAAGCCACCGGGATTCCCGGTTTGTTTGTGAACTTTGGCTTATATTCCCCTCACTGTGGAGATGTCCTCAGTTGGGAAGCATGCTGCTAAGGCGGCGGTGGTCTCCATTGCCTGTGTTACATGCAACGGGACACTGGTGGAGGGGTCCTGCAATAACTGCGGACGCCCAGAGGCCCGGTCTGCTACTACTGAGTCTGCAAATCCGGGATTATACCCTGAGGTTCAGGTGATCCCAGGGCCATGGGAAACGCAGAATAAGATCAATGAATCTCTGCTGTCCCAGATGTCCTCCATGTCGCAAACCCTGGAGGCACTGCATAGGAGACTGGAAAACCCAGCTACTCCTCCTAGTTACCCCCGGGTGTCTCTTACTTCTGCTGTAAGACCCCCTAAGCGAGCCCGTGAGGCTTCTCCTGAGCTCCAGACTCTCTCTGAGGAGGAGCGTTCCTCTGATGGTGAGGAAGATGATGGGGGTTCTACTCTTGGGTCTATGTCTGAACCTCCAGATGGGGTGGAGGATCTGGTGTCCTCCATCAATGAGACATTGCGTCTTGTCACTCCTCCTGAGGAGGTGACTGTACACCCCAAGGAGATTTATCAATGGCTGCGGCCAGAGGCTAGACCAAGTGGCTCCTTCATGGACCACACTAATTTCGGAAGGGTGATTAAAGCTCCCAGATTACATCCTGGGCGGTGTTATGTCCGTAAAACTAAGGACAATCGCTTTCCCTTTCCCAGGAGGCGCTCCAGGAATGGTCGCAGTCTCCCAAGGTGGATGCTTCCATGACTAGGATTGCTGCGCGCTCCTTGTTTTCTGCCTCTGATAGCTCCTCATTGAAGGATGCTACTGATAGACAGGTCGAGCAACTCGCCAAGTCTTCCTATGAGGCTGTGGGGTCTTCGTTTGCCCCTAATTTTGCCGCGGTCTGGACCCTACAAGCGATTACTATCTGTTTGGATGGTATCACTGATCTAGCTAGGTCCAGTCCAGAGGTCCTGGCTCTCACTGAGAGAGCAAGGGCCTATGCGGACTATGCCAGGACGGCATCTTTGGAAACTGCCACTCGCTCTGCTGTGGCCTCGGCCAATGCAATTGCGATCCGCAGGCTGTTGTGGCTGCGTCTTTGGGACTCAGATGCCACATCTAAGAAGATTTTACAAAATCTTCCGTTCGCTGGTGACAGGCTTTTTGGCACCGAACTGGACAAATTGATAAAGGATTCTGCTGAGTCTAAGATCCCGCAGAATAAGCCTAAGCCACGGTACACCGTGAAAAGGAACCCTAAGCAGTGGTCCTTTCGCTCCGGTTCACAGTCATCAACGGCGTCCACTCGCTCAGACCGAGGGGGCAAGCCTGCTACTCAGTGGCGTTCCAAGAGTCGTCAGAAGAAGCCGGCGGGGGCAGCGGCTGCCACCCCCAAGCCCGCCTCGACATGACTCGCTCTCTCATCCTGCCTCCCCACAGGTGGGGGGCCGCCTGTCTCGCTTTCAGGACAAGTGGCTTCTTCACATTCAAGATCAGTGGGTTCGAGACGTAGTCTCAAGAGGTTACAGGATAGAGCTGACGTCACAACCAATACCCCGATTCCATCGGTCGGTTCCATCTCCAGAAAAGGCTCAGGCTTTTCACCTGGTGTTGGAGGGACTCCGCAGAGACGGAGTGGTGGTCCCTGTGCCCACGGAGGAGAGGTTCAGGGGTTTTTACTCCAACCTCTTTATTGTCCCAAAGAAGGACGGCTCTTTTCGCCCGGTTTTGGACCTCAAGTTGTTCAACCGTCACGTGTTGGTTCGGAAGTTCCGCATGGAATCCCTGCGCTCAGTGATCGCGGCTGTGTCACAGGGAGACTTCCTAGCGTCCATCGATATCAGGGACGCTTACCTTCACGTCCCCATTGCACCAGCTCATCAGCGCTGGTTGAGATTCGCAGTGGGGGAAGAGCACTTCCAATTTGTGGCACTGCCTTTCGGGCTAGCCTCAGCACCACGGGTGTTCACAAAGGTGATGGCCTCCATGATGGCTCTCCTGCATGCGCAGGGACACGCCGTCATACCCTATTTGGACGACCTATTGGTCAGGGCGCCATCGGAAGACCTTTGTCGGGTGAGCCTGGAGGTGACCATGAAGTCCCTGGAACGGTTCGGGTGGCTTATCAACATTCAAAAGTCGACCCTGGTTCCGACCCAGTCATTGACATATCTGGGCATGGACTTCCACACGGACTCGGCCCTGGTGTCCCTACCTCAAGCCAAGCAGCTTGCGATCCAATCAGGAGTGCAGAATGTCCTCCTGTCTCCACAGTCATCCCTACGGGTATTGATGAGACTGGTGGGTCGCATGGTAGCGGCGATAGAGGCGGTGCCGTTCGCACAGTTTCGCCTCCGTCCTCTCCAGCTGGAGATTCTTCGCAGATGGGACAAGAGGACGATCTCTCTGAATCGGCTGGTGACACTGTCACAACCAACCAGGGACTCTCTACAGTGGTGGCTCCAGCCACATCACCTGTCACGGGGCCGGTCCTTCCTAAAACCGTCATGGTTAGTGGTGACCACCGACGCCAGTCTGAAGGGCTGGGGCGCGGTGTTCTTGCACCACAGGGCTCAAGGCCTCTGGACTCAGTCGGAGTCGGCGTTGCAGATCAACGTGCTGGAGATCAAGGCGGTCTATCTGGCGCTACTGGCGTTTCAGAAATTTCTGTCAGGACAGCCCATTCGGGTACAGTCCGACAATGCGACGGCCGTCGCCTACATAAATCATCAGGGAGGGACCAGAAGTGCTCAGGCCCTCGCCGAAGTCCACCGCATTCTACTCTGGGTGGAGGAAAACGGCTGCCTGATCTCCGCAGTTCACATCCCAGGGGTCGAGAACTGGGAGGCCGACTATCTGAGCCGACAGGGGATGGACGCCGGAGAGTGGTCCATACATCCAGACGTCTTCCGGGACATCTGCGGCAGGTGGGGCACTCCGGACGTGGATCTGATGGCCTCACGGCTGAATCATCAGGTGCCCCAATACATGGCGAGATCTTGGGATCCCCAGTCTCTGGGGGCGGACGCCCTGATCCTGAGCTGGTCCAGCTTTCAGCTGCCATATGTGTTTCCGCCTCTGGCTCTGATTCCCAGGGTCCTGTGGAAGATCAGGACAGAATGCAGAGTGGCCATTCTAGTGGCTCCAGATTGGCCCAGGAGGTCTTGGTACCCGGACCTGTGGCAACTGTCAGGCGGACACAGGTGGGCTCTTCCAGAACGCGCAGATCTACTCGCGCAAGGCCCATTCTTCCACCTCAATTCCAGGGCCCTCAGATTGACTGCATGGCTCTTGAGGCCTGGCTGCTGACATCCAGAGGTTTCTCTCCTACAGTGGTTGCCACTATGAATCGGGCAAGGAAACCTGTTTCCAGGAAGATATACCACAGAACGTGGAAAATCTTTTTTACCTGGTGTTCCTCTGGTGGCCGCTCACCGTGGCCATTGTCCATCCCGACATTGTTGGCTTTCCTACAGTCGGGGTTGGAGTTGGGATTATCCCTTGGCTCTCTGAAAGGTCAAGTATCAGCACTTTCAGTGTTGTTTGACAGGCGCTTGGCGCTCCTCCCGAAGGTACGTCAATTTCTGCAGGGGGTGTCTCGGGTGGTTCCGCCCTACAGACGACCTCTGGACCCTTGGGACCTAAACATGGTCCTGGCGACACTGCAGAAACCGCCGTTTGAGCCACTGAGAGACATCTCTCTCTCTCGTCTATCCCAGAAGGTGGTCTTTCTGGTGGCGATTACGTCTCTGAGACGGGTCTCAGAATTGGCTGCACTTTCGTGCAAGTCTCCCTTTCTGGTGGTTCACCAAGACAAGGTGGTGTTGCGACCACGGCCTGAATTTCTGCCGAAGGTGGTTTCAACGTTTCACCTAAACCAGGAGATTGTTCTCCCATCATTTTGCCCCGCTCCCGTTCATCAGGTTGAGCGCGACCTCCATACTCTGGATCTCGTGAGAGCTGTACGCATTTATGTGTCCAGGACCGCCTCCTTTAGGAGTTCGGATTCCTTATTTGTCCTCACGATGGGTCGCTGTAAGGGGGCCGCGGCTTCGAAGTCGACCTTGGCCAGATGGATCAAGGCTCCCATTCAGGAGGCGTACCGGTCTTCTGGTTTGCCTCTCCCGGTGGGTTTGAAGGCACACTCTACGAGAGCTGTAGGTGCCTCCTGGGCCTTGCGACATCGAGCTTCTGCTCTACAGGTGTGTCAGGCGGCCACTTGGTCCAGCCTGCACACTTTCTCTAAGCACTATATGGTGCATGCCCATGCCTCTGCGGATGCGAGTTTGGGCAGGCGGGTTCTCCAGGCGGCGGTTGCCCACCTTTAGAGGGAACCATGTGTTATCCGTCTTGTTGAGGAACTCTTCCCGCCCTGGGGTATTGCTTTAGGACATCCCCATTGTCTGGGTCTCCCATTATGACGACCAGAAAAAAGAGAATTTTGTTTACGTACCGTAAATTCTTTTTTCTTTAGTCATCAATGGGAGACCCAGCACCCACCCAGTTGTTCCGTTGCATATTTTGCACTTGTTCTGTTCTCGGTTGAGACAGTGTTTACCGGGTTGTTGAACCGTCTGTGCACGGCATTCTTCCCGATGTTTCGGGTGTGGTTTAATTTCTCCTCGCAGCTTATGGACTAAACTGAGGATCTCTCCTACGGTGGGGGTTTATAAGCGGAGGAGGCGGTGTCTACAAACTTGTAGTACCTAGTGTGACCTCCGGAGGGCAGAGCCCTAAACCCCATTGTCTGGGTCTCCCATTGATGACTAAAGAAAAAAGAATTTACGGTACGTAAACAAAATTCTCTTTATTTCAGTGATTCAATACAAAATGTGAAATATATAGTCATTACAAACAGAGTGATTTATTACATATAACAATAATTAAAGGGATCCTGTCACCCCCAAAACACCTATAAACCTATTAAAACCTGTCCCTACAGCATATTAACACTTTCCCTACACTCCTTTTACCTCCTAAATGCACATAATGAAAGTGAATAAAAACGTTTTTACAGTACCTCATTACTCATGATAATGAGTGACTATGCTATTCATAGTCACTCATCCAGACTGCCCCTCTTCATACTATCGCGCCTCAATAGGCGTGATCTTCATCATGGATTCAAACTGCAGCCTCTCTGCGCGCCTCCCCTCCGGCGCCGGGTGACGTATTTACAGCCGCGCCGCTGTTAGCTTCAATTCCATTCCATTGCATTTTGAAGCTGACACAGCGGCGCGGCTGTACGACGTCACCCGGCTCCGGAAATGACGCGGGTCGCGTCATACAGCCCCACGCTGAAGCCGGGCAGACACAGGACACAGCGGGGAGGCGCGCAGAGAGGCTGCAGTTTGAATCCATGATGAAGATCACGCCTATTGAGGAGGGTAAGTCACAAAAGGTCATTGCTAAAGAAGCTGGCTGTTCACATAGAGCTGTATCCATAATAATGGAAGGTTGAGTGGAAGGAAAAAGTGTGGTAGAAAAAAGTGCACAAGCAACAGGGATCACCTCTGCCGTGAAAGAATTGTTAAGAAAAGGCCATTCAAAACTTCGGAGTAGATGCGCAAGGATTGAACTACTGCTGGAGTCAGTGCTTCAAGAGCCTCCACACACAGACATATCCAGGACATGGGCTACAACTGTCAAATTCCTTGTGTCAAGCCATGCATGACAAATAGGCAACACAAGAAGTGTCTTACCTGGGCCAAGGAGAAATAAAACTGGACTTTTGCTTAGTGGTCCAAGGTGTTGTTTTCAGATGAAAGAAAATTTAGCATTTAATTTGGAAATCAACGTCCCATAGTCTGAAGGAAAGGCAAACAAGTAGCTTGAGGTGTAGTGTGAAGTTTCCACAATCAGTGATGGTTTGGGGAGCCATATCATCCGCTGGTGTAGGTCCATTATGTTTTATCAAGACCAAAGTCAGTGCTGCCGTCTATCAGGACATTTTAGTGCACTTCATGCTTCTCTCTGCCGACAAGCTTTTTGAAGATGGAAATTTAATTTTCCAGCAGGACGTGGCACCTGTCCACACTGCCAAAAGTACCAATACCTAGTTTAATAACTACATTATCACTGTGATTGATTGGCCAGCAAACTTGCCTGACCTAAATCCCATAGAAAATCTAAGGAGTATCGTTAAGAGGAAGATGAGAGACACCAGACCCAACAATGCAGATGAGCTGAAGGCTACTATCAAAGTAATCTGGCCTTCCATAACACCACAGCAATCCACAGGATGATGGCCTCCATGCCACGCCACATTGATGCAGTAATTCATGCAAAAGGAGCCCCTGACCAAGTATTGAGTGCATTTATTGTACATATCTTTCAATAGGACAACATTTGAGTTAAAAATTATTTCAGTTGGTCTTAAATAATACTCTAATTTCTGAGATAATAACTTTTGGGTTTTCATTGGCTGTAAGCCATAATCATCAACAATAACCGAAATAAATACCGTATATACTCGTGTATAAGCCGAGTTTTTCAGCACAAAAAATGTGCTGAAAAGTCCCCCCTCGGCTTATACACGAGTATATACGGTAATCATAAAAAAAAAAAATATATACCCGTCTGTATACAGCCCCCCCCCCCGTGGTATACCGGGCCCCCCCTGTGGCAACCTGTAAAGGAAGCGATGATTATACTTATCGGGTCGCTGTCGCCGCCGCTCTGTCACCGTCCGTCACCGCGCTCCTCCTGGTCTTCATGCTTCCTTCACCGTCGCACAGGAAATGACGTCATTTTCTGTGCGCCCGTGAAGGAAGCATGAAGACGGGAAGGAGCGCGGTGACGGACGGTGACAGAGTGGCGGCGTCGGCGTCGGCGACAGCGACCCGATAAGTATAATCATCGCTTCCTTTACAGGTTGCCACAGGGGGGGCCCGGTATACCAGGGGGGAGGGCTGTATACAGCCGGGTACCGCTGTATACAGCGGGGGCTGCTGTATACAGCGGGGGCTGCTGTATACCCCTCTGGGGCTGCTAAATACCCCTCTGGGGCTGCTGTATACCCCTCTGGGGCTGCTATATACCCCTCTGGGGCTGCTGTATACCCCTCTGGGGCTGCTGTATACAGCTCTGGGGCTGCTGTATACCCCTCTGGGGCTGCTGTATACCCCTCTGGGGCTGCTGAATACCCCTCTGGGGCTGCTGTATACCCCTCTGGGGCTGCTGTATACCCCTCTGGGGCTGCTGTATACCCCTCTGGGGCTGCTGTATACCCCTTGGGGCTGCTGTATACCCCTCTGGGGCTGCTGTATACAGCTCTGGGGCTGCTGTATACAGCTCTGGGGCTGCTGTATACCCCTCTGGGGCTGCTGTATACCCCTCTGGGGCTGCTGTATACCGCACTGGGGCTGCTGTATATAGGGGCTGCAATACCACTTGGGCTGCAATACCACTGGGGCTGCTGTATATAGGGGCTGCTGTATACACCACTGGGGCTGCAATACCACTGGGGCTGCTGTATACAGGGGCTGCAATACCACTGGGGCTGCTGTATACACCACTGGGGCTGCAATACCACTGGGGCTGCTGTATACAGGGGCTGCAATACCACTGGGGCTGCTGTATATAGGGGCTGCTGTATACACCACTGGGGCTGCAATACCACTGGGGCTGCTGTATACAGGGGCTGCAATACCACTGGGGCTGCTGTATATAGGGGCTGCTGTATACACCACTGGGGCTGCAATACCACTGGGGCTGCTGTATATAGGGGCTGCAATACCACTGGGGCTGCAATACCACTGGGGCTGCTGTATATAGGGGCTGCAATACCACTGGGGCTGCAATACCACTGGGGCTGCTGTATATAGGGGCTGCTGTATACACCACTGGGGCTGCAATACCACTGGGGCTGCTGTATATAGGGGCTGCAATACCACTGGGGCTGCTGTATATACCACTGGGGGCTGCTGTATATCATACTGCTGGGGCCTGTATACCACTGCTGGGGGCTGTATACCTGTGCTGGGGTCCACCCTCGGCTTATACGCGAGTCAATAGATTTTCCCAGGTTTTGGGGGCAAAAGTAGGGGGGTCGGCTTATACACGGGTCGGCTTATACACGAGTATATACGGTACTTGAAATAGATCATTATGTTTGTAATGACTCTATATAATATATGCGTTTCACTTACATTATGCATTTAATTATTTCAATAAATTGCTTGATGATATTCTAATTTATTGAGATGCACTTGTATATATGTAAGTACCCGTATATACTCGTGTATAAGCCGACCCGTGTATAAGCCGACCCTCCTACTTTTGCCCCCAAAACCTGGGAAAACCTATTGACTCGTGTATAAGCCGAGGGTGGACCCCAGCACAGGTATACAGCCCCCAGCAGTGTGGTATACAGCAGCCTCCCCAGTGGTAGTATACAGCAGCAGCCCCAGTGGTAGTATACAGCAGCCCCAGTGGTATATACAGCAGCAGCCCCAGTGGTGTATATACAGCAGCAGCCCCAGTGGTGTATATACAGCAGCAGCCCCAGTGGTAGTATACAGCAGCCCCAGAGGTAGTATGCAGCAGCAGCCCCAGAGGTAGTATACAGCAGCAGCCCCAGTGGTAGTATACAGCAGCAGCCCCAGTGGTAGTATACAGCAGCAGCCCCAGTGGTAGTATACAGCAGCAGCCCCAGAGGTATATACAGCAGCCCCCCATATCAGTATACAGGCCCCCTCCCTTGTGCAGCAATCCTGTAAAGGAATAGATTATTATACTTATCCTTGCCGCTGTCCCGCCGCCGCTATCGCGCTCCTCCGGCTTCTTCCAGCGTCTTCCGGCTTCCTCCTCTGGTCGGCGCACAGACAATGACGTCATTGCCTGCGCCCACCGGAGGAAGCCGGAAGAAGCCGGATGAAGCCGGAGGAGCGCGATAGCGGCAGCGGGACAGCGGCAGGGATAAGTATAATAATCTATTCCTTTACAGGATTGCTGCACAAGGGGGGCCCTGTATACTGTATACAGTGACTCGCGTATAAGCCAAGGGGGGAACTTTTCAGCCCAATTTTTGGGCTGAAAAACTCGGCTTATACGCGAGTATATACGGTATATGTATTGCATTTTTGTTTAATTCTTTTAAACAGTGATATCAGATGTACTTTTCTAAAGCGTTGCATCAGGGACTGTTCTATTCCCAGAAGGAAAGGCAAGAAATCTTGCAGAATGCTAGCTGTGTTATATAATTACATACATGCTGTTATGTGATGACAGCTTAAACTCGGTAGTAGAGTGGAATTCTAAGACTGGAGACACACTATGCGAGATACTCACATGAATCGCATGTAACGGCCACCAACTCTCTGGAGAGGAGCATGGAGCTGCATAGATACACAAGCAGCGGACATGCTTCAGTCCAGAAAGATGGCGATGTTCCGGGTGAGTCATGCAAGTATCTTGCATGCATCTCGCATAGTGAGTCTCTGGCCTAACAGTGTGTATGTTGCGCTCTGCTAGTATTTGGCAAGCTTCAATGTTTGCTCTGGGGTAGACAAACTCCTTTAATATTGTTTGCCTACTTGATTACTACATATGAGCAGGCAGCAGCAATATAAAGGAGAATATACACTGGTGGCAGCAGCAGTCACTGGAAGACTGGTCGTGTAATCAAACTGATAGTCTAACTGGTCACAGCACACACCTTATGGCTGAATTGCCCTTTAATAGGAGCTGCTATCACTCTTAGAATGTGGTGTACCTTCATAAGGCACTGTATTCTCTATATGTGGTGAAACATGGCAAGATTTTTCTTATAGAATGTGTAAAATATGTGATTTTTTTTTCCTCTTTTTGTATAAAATTATAGGTATAAAAAAGCCTTAAGTTTACCATATTAACATGATTAGGAATCCATAATATGCCTGTAAGAATAAGGCCTAATGGTTTTAAAAGTTAAAGTCCAAAATGCCTCCAGAATAAGAGGGTTATTCCATAATTTCTTCACTTTGTCACCTACAGTAAAGATTTTTTTTTTCTTCAATAACTTAAGACTTAATCATTCTTTAACATTTTAAGAATAGTTGATTTTGTCTTTCTACTAATTTTGGTTTCAAATTTGTCATTACATGCCTTTTTATAACAGCAAAAACTAAATGGACACCTATTGTTTTTACAATAAATAATTAAGCATGTTTGGGATTATTAAAGGATTGTTATGATTTTCCCATAGGTTTAAAACCTGTTATGTATAGGAACATCCTAGGCCGCCTCCCACTCCTTGATACGAGTTCACGCGCTGAGCTGGTGTCATCTGTCACACATCAGCAGATCTGATGAGCTGTCATGTGTAGATAACAGCACCGATCGGATCAGAGATCTGATCGGCACTGTTAACCCTTTAGATCGCACTGTCAATCACTGACAGTGCAATCCAAAGCACCGTGGCTGGGGATCGCCCTCTTCCCTGCTGGCATCAGAGGTCCCATGATGCGATCATGGGACCTTGATGCGTTGCCATGACAGACCAGGGTCCTGTGAGGACCCCGGATGCTGTCATGAATTACTTCCTTTGGATGCCCGGTGTGTGCAGGCATCCACCGAAATTGATAATTTCTCCATTTTAGAACCATGCACGTCTGTGAACTGAGAAGCGATCGAAAACTGCAGTACTGAGGTGCCATAGGGGGCCCTGTATAACAAAGTAAAAGTAAAAAAAATGTAAGATATGAAAAAAAAAACATAAGTTCAAATCACCCCCTTGTGCCCCGTTGAAAATAAAACTGTAAAAATACAAAATACATATTTGGTATCGCCACGTTCAGAAATGCCTGATCTATCAAAATATAAAATCAATCAGATCTGTAAACTACAGAATGAAAAAAGACACAAAATGCCACAATTTCATTTTTTTGTTGTTGTCGCAGCAGTGCAATAGAATGCAATAATAGGTGATCAAATCATCACACCTACCTAATAATGGTATAATTATAAACGGCAGCTCAAGATTTAAAAAAAATAAGCTGTCACGCAGCCCCAGAACCAAAAGATGAGAAAGATATAGGTCGTGGAAAGTGGCGACAAAAGTGCAATTCTTTTTCTTTAAAAACTTCTGAATTTTTTTCATCTCTTAGATAAAAGTAAAAATATACAAACTCGTTTTGACCCGAGGCATCATACCAACACATCAATTTGACCATGTAGTGAACATTATGAACAAATAAAAATCATGTAATTGCACTTTTTTTTTTTTGCACTTTCACTGCATTTGGAATTTTTTTTCCCGTTATCCAGTACACTATATGGTAAAATACATGTCATTGCAAAAGTACAACTCATCCCACAAAAAACAAGCTCTCAATATGTCTTTATTGATGGAAAAATAAAAAGGTCATGGCTCTTGGGAGAAGAGGAAAAAAACTGAAAAACGGAAAATGGCCAGGGGTGAAGGGGTTAATTGAGTGTATAACTTCCAAATATGCTAATTCTCATCCAAATTCTTGACTGGAAAGAAATTAAAGGGGTTGTCCACTACTAGAACTGTTTTGATTCCACTTGTTTCCCCCAGTTAAAATGAAAGATTCTGTATTCGCCTCATGTGCATGCACCATTCCAGTGGTGTCTGTAATCGACTTATGTGAATACACCATTACAGCGCTGCTGGCAGATTTTGGTTCATGAGACATTGTGACGTCACGAGAGCACAGTGTCCAATCACTACCGGCTCTGTCCCTGTCTTTGGACCAAATGAACATTTAACAGGAAGTGAGCCGCAGCGTCACTTCCTGTTGGTTGCTTATTTTGACTGAAGGCAGGGAGTCAAAAGCCGCCATTGATTGGACACTGGGCACATGTGACCCCCACAAGTGAGCCCCGAATCCCAATTACCAGCAGCGCTGTAGTGCATTTAGTTGAGGCGATTACAGACACCACTGGAATGGTGCCAAAACAGATGGTGTGTAAAGGGTCTTTTACTTTAACTGGGGAAACAAGTGGAATCAGAAGGGATTTTCCTAGTGGTGAACAACCCCTTCCAATGTTTTCTATGCCATATTGCATTTTTAAAGCTGAGATGTGATTTATTTTAGGTAACTCCTTTTAAACTTTAATTTTAATAGAGGAGCCTATGATAGAGACCACATAGGGTTTCATTAAATCCTATTGAACTAGTATAACGTTTTTATGCAGGAGGCCTACAATCTTTTGTCACTTGACAGACGATGCGACTAAAGCCTCCATATAGCCCCAGCCTAGTTCCGTCAGATTTTGACGCTGCGCATGTGTGGCTTTTCTTTTTATCAAAATAATGGATGCTTCAATGCAGATGTGAACAGAGATTTCATATACAACCACCCAGGGCAGCCTGAAAACTGCAAAGCCATGTTAAATCTGGAAATGTGTAAAACCACACATCCAATTACAATGTTGATATTGATAGTTCGTAAATAGCTCAAATTATAAAACTGCGTCAGTTTGAGGCTTGTGTGGCTGCGTGTTTTTTTTTTGTTTATGCTCTTTTCTTTAGACATTCAGTTTTCTGGGATATATACAATAATATATGTAAATTTATTTTTTGCTTGGCTCATTTCTGTTTTGTTCATTTTATAGGAAAATACTGAAGTCTCTGCACAGAGATGGTTCTACGAATGCGAAATCTTGTGCTCTATATCTTGTCTTTGTTAATATTTGGACTCTTTATCTACTTTTACAAAGACACGAAAACAGAGATTGACCGTGTCGTCCCTAGAAAAGCAGAAACACAAAAACAAGAATTTGTCTTCTGGGCTCCCTCATTCCAAAAAGTCATCCAATGTCCTCCTAATGTTTCCCCGACGAATGCTTCCTTGACCTTCCCTGAACTGCATCGCTTGTTTTTGATGTACAGACACTGCCGGAACTTTTCCACTCTTATCATGCCAAAGCAATGTGAAAAAGATACCTTTTTATTATTGGCCATAAAGTCTCTTCCCATTAATATAGACCGGCGGATTGCTATAAGGAATACCTGGGGAAAAAGAAAAGAATTTCAGGGCAAGAAGATCAAGCTGCTATTCTTGCTTGGCAAGACTGAGGCCACCACCCCAGCTCACTCACTCGCCCAACTCATTTCTTATGAACACAGAGAGTTTAATGATATCATTCAGTGGAATTTTATAGACAATTTTTTTAACCTTACACTTAAGGAGCTTCATTTCTTGCGATGGTTCACAGAAAGATGTTCACACAGCAGTTTTGTCCTGAAAGGTGATGATGATGTATTCATTAATACATACAATATTGTAGAATTTCTTCAAGAGATGGATCCAGAACAAGATCTTTTTGTTGGAGATGTAATCAGCAAAGCAATTCCCATTAGGAATACTAAAGTAAAATACTTCATTCCACACGAAATGTACAATAAAAGTCATTATCCTATATATGCCGGAGGAGGTGGCTATTTAATGTCAAGAAGGACTACCCAAAGTCTTCTTAGCACAGCTGAAAGCACTGAACTATTTCCTATTGACGATGTTTTTGTTGGCATGTGCCTTGAAAAAATGAATGTGACTCCGCAGTATCATGCCGGTTTCAAAACCTTTGGTATCCGTAAACCAGTTAATCCATTTGATCCATGTTTGTATAAAGGGCTAATGGTTGTTCACAAACTAAATCCTACAGAAATGTGGATCATGTGGACTTTAGTGAACGATGAAGGGATGCACTGTGCACAGTCAAAAAAGTCTTTGTGAAATTCGAACACTTCTATTGTCATGTTCCTCCTCTTAAAGACAATTATATGTATGACTAGTTTTGCAGCTATTACTACATTAAGTGCTTTGTCTTAGAACTGTGGTTAAAAAGGCTTAATGAGGTGTAGTTATGATCTTGACGGAGTACCAAATGTAGCACTTCCCTAGTTTAAGAGGTCACTGCGTTTACTTGCAGATAAAGCACTGAAAGAAACTAGAGTATTTCCAGAAAGTACCATTATATGCCTTTATTTAGGGTATGCCTTAATTGATTGGTGGGGACTGCACCACTGGAACTGGAGAAAGATCATCAGACTCCAAAAAGGGAGAAATGTGCTGTTATAGTCTGCTGGTTCGTATACTATAGTTTAGCCTCACTCATTTGAATGGGGCGAACTTCAATGCCATCATGTTGACATGGACAGAATGAACCTCACAATTTTAAAGATTTATAGCTACCAATATTTCTTCCCAGTAACTCTTTTAAAAGAATAGATATTGGACTATAGGGCTTAAAACCACATAATTATGCAAAATAAAATAAATGTCATAGAATGTTATTCACTTAAGGTGATAGTGAAAGACAAAAGCTTGCTATAAGTCTACGTAACTTGAATGTAATATCTTCTACCAGTAGTCAATGCTAATGTTTGCTCATCTTCTAAAGGAATTTGGTGGCCAGAATACCACTACTCACTTGTTTGTAACATGAAAAGGTATTAACCTGGTTAAAACTAATTATCATTTTATTAATGATTGTTTCTGAATGAGTAAAAATGACCCACAAATTGCTTCGTATAAATGCTCCCTTTTTTTCAGTACTAGCAACACAAAATGCATAAATAACAGCAGAAATATTTGAAAGAAAATGTAAGGCCTAAAATTTGTTGTATTTGTCTCAGAGAATATAATATCCAACTATAGAAATTAACACTTATAACACATGTAACCATAATATAAATATAAAAAAAAAAAATATATATATATATATATATATATATATATATATATATATATATATATATATATATATATATATATATATATATATGAAGAAAAAAAACAGACAGTACTTCCTTAAGCTCTTCAGCCCAGGTGCAAATCTATATAGCTGAATTACTGTATATACTCGTGTATAAGCCGACCCGTGTATAAGTCGACCCCCCTACTTTTGCCCCCAAAATCTGGGAAAACCTATTGACTCGTGTATAAGCCGAGGGTGGACCCCAGCACAGGTATACAGTCCCCAGCAGTGTGGTATACAGGCCCCCCAGTGGTATGCAGGCCACCCCAGTGGTAGTATACAGCACCCAGCCGTGTGGTATACTGCAGCCTCCCCAGTAGTACATACAGGCCCCAGCAGTGTTACAGCAGCCTTCCCAGGGGTATATACAGCACCAGCCTCAGGGGTATATACAGCACCAGCCCCAGGGGTATATACAGCACCAGCCCCAGGGGTATATACAGCACCAGCCCCAGAGGTATACAGGCCCCCCATCAAGATCCAGGCCCCCCCCCTTGCTCGGCAAACCTGTAAAGTAAAATCATTATACTTATCACTGTCCTGTCGCCGCCGTCCCGCCGCTGCCGTCATTGCCGGTCGCAGGCAATGACGTCATTGCCTGCGACCACCGGAAGACGCTCAATGAAGACGGAGGAGCGTGATGTCGGCAGCGGCGGGACGGCGGCGACAGGACAGTGATAAGTATAATGATTTTACTTTACAGGTTTGCCGAGCAAGGGGGGGGCCTGGATCTTGATGGGGGGCCTGTATACTGATGGGGGTGGCGGGCGGGCGGTATACTTGCGTATAAGCCGAGGGGGGACTTTTCAGCCCAAATTTTGGGCTGAAACACTCGGCTTATACACGAGTATATACGGTACATATGTATCGAAATGATAGCAGCACACTGGTTAAACCAATACATGCAAACAATGATGTTTCTAGGTGTTACTTTAAGAAAAAATAAAAAGTTTTTTCAAAAAAACCAAGATAAAATGTATTTTTTTGTTTTTAATGGTTCTTAGTGCATGCATTGGCCAATATATGCCTGCCCTTCAACCACTTCACGAGAGAGGCTTTTAGTGTGGACAGGGACCCTTCAGAATTATGGTCACCGTGAAGTGGTTGAAGGGCAGGCATGTAGTGGCCAATGCATGCGCTAAGAACCATAAAAAAAACAAAAAAAAATTATCTGCGTTGTTTTGAAAAAACTTTATTTTTAATTTTTTCTCAAAGTAACACCTAGAAACATCATTGTTTGCATATATTGGCTTAACATGTGTGCTGCTATCATTTTGATACATATTACATAATATATGTATATATATGTAACATAGCTATACATCATGATCCATACACAACATGGTTCACAAACATCTGTACCATAATGAGGCTTAAAGCTGTTTTTAATTATTGCTCGATCCTGATTGTATCTACCCTTTACTTTTGAAGGTTTGGATCAGGGGCAGATATATTATTGGTGCAACCTGTGCAGCTGCACAGGGGCCCAAGAGGTTAGGGGGCCCATTTCCACATCCCAAGCAGGTGAATTGCGTGTTTTGATGAGCTATATGACTGCAAAGGGGCCCCATAAGCTATGCTTGCTCAGGGGCCCTCATCTGTCTGTGTCCACCAGTGCCCTGGATAGATATTGCAAAGAAAGAAAAGTACATCTTGTGGTGGCTAGTGACTTGGGCACACACAAATTGGCTAATTTGTAGGCTAATTACCGTAATTTTCAAGTACTGTATAGGCAGTAATGCATTTCAATGTTCATTTTTTTCCCTTTTCTTTTTATTAGTAGAAAAAATGAATGTATTTACTATCCTTGGTCAGAAGCCGTCGTATTTCTGCATTTACAGAAGAGTACAAAAAGAATCAGAATAATGAGAGCAGTGTGTCATTAAGAGGTGGGGGAGGGGCACCAGCCTAATCAAAGTGGACAATCTGGTCCTCCTTGTCTTGCCACCTGGGTGGCCGTGAGCCTCAGCTCCCCTCCGTAGCACAGCAGCTTCGGGTACAGGCACACATGAATGTACTCTGCATCTCCAACCTGGACTTTTACAAAGTAGTTGGTCCCAGTGAAGCACTGCGTCTTGTACTCGACGGCCACAAATGTGGAGCATTTCTTGCCGTGCTTCTCTTCCACCTTAACCCGAACCCCCTTCACCAGCCCCTGCACCTCCTCGGTCGACGGTTTGACTCTGCCGAGTCCTCCGCACATCGCCATCCCGGCAACAATCAATCCCAATGTTCATCTTTTGATTGGCTGTGTGCCAAAAGAGTGCTGCATTTTTTGGTATATCTCGATTACTGAGGGGTTATTTAGTATCAAGATCTAGGTTCAATTCACTGTGGAAGCATTGCGGGCATAATACAGAGTATAACTAGCAAAAGATAATCTCTTCAGCGCTTACTCTTTATGACTCTGTAGCAGAGGGATTCCCGAAGAGACCTCAGATCCACGGCAAGTGACTCCGGATGTGCAGCCGCTTGTAAGACTTCGGGTGCCAGCAAATGCAGGAGGAGAGAAGTTCCGAGACCAACCTATGAGAAGAAAGAGCCACACTCTACGTCTACTTCTTAACCAAGCGTTTATTGTGAATTAAAATTACAGCATCAGGGAGGCACTGGGTGTATGGAGCGACAGCATGTTTGGTGCCACCTTGCGCTTCAGCCGGCCCCATGACTTCATGACTGAGTAAGGTTGCCTAATGCCACCGAAACGCGTTGACTAAGGTCACGCCGACCATGTAAATTTTTCGTCTGCTTGCAATTTTTTTGTTGCTAAATTAAAAAAAGAGAAACTTTATTTCTGTTTGACCCGGATGCCATTTTTTCCTTTACTTAGTTCCATGACAGATTTGAGGTTTTTCCTCTACAAAAGAAACTAAGTGGTGCCTGACTTTTTATTTCCTTTTATCCTATATACTTTGAGTCAATGACTCTTACCCCTCCCAGACATAAAGTCCTTGAAGGAGAGATACAGAAGCTATCCACTCTGGAACCTGTTCCAACAATCACAGGTTGGGAAAGGCGTATACTCGCCTGTTTTTGTGGCACCAAAACCATCAGGCAAGTGGTGACTAATTATCAACTTAAATACCTGAACCGGTTTATCTGGAAGGAAAGGTTCAGGATGAAAACAGTCAGATCAATTAGATTCATCCTGTCAAAAGGGCACTTCATGTCATCCATAGACTTAAGGGATGCATATTTCCACATTCCCGTACTCCATTCATGTAGGAAGTATCTAAGGGTTGCCATCACTCTAAATGGCAAACTTCAGCATTTCAAATGCAAGTTGCTCCCATTTGGGATGCCCATGGCACCCTATGTGTTCACCAAGGTGGTATTAGCAATGATGTCCATACTCAGACTTCAGGGAAAACATGTTTTTCCATATCTGGATGGATGGCTTGCTGCTGTCAGCCTCACCTCGCTCTCTCCTTCTAGAACACTTAAAGATTACTCTGAATCTTCTCACAGACCACGGCTAGCTGATAAATTTGGAGAAGTTGGTTCTGCTTCCAGGAACCTCAAAATCCTTCCTGGGTTTGTAATCAACTCTTTAGAGATTTAAGAGGACTTGTCATTCCCCCTGGTGCTTTCCAAAGTGAAAGCAACCCTGAATGCAGCGTGTCTGCTGCATTCAGGGAAGGGTCCCCCATGTCTCTAGCCCCCCTGTAAGTTGTACAAAACACTTTAAAACGTTTACAGTTAACAAGTCCAGAGGGACTTACTCAATAATGAGTCCTCTCTATTCCCTGGTGTCCTCCCTGCCTCCAGCCCTCTCTGTGCCGTCTCCTTTGTGTCTCCCTTCATCGGCCGCTCAATGCTTCTGTGCATCTGAAGTCACGCTGTGCGAGCAATGGGCAGGAGTGGGTCTCGGCAGCTGAAACGCCTACTGCCGGTGATGTCGGCGCCGGAGCCCGCCCTGCTGTACATACATAATCTGGAGCAGGGCAGGCTCCGGCGCTGATGTCATCGGCAGTAGACGTTTCAGCTACCGGGGCCCGGTTCCACCCATTGCTTGCTCTGCGTCTGCGTGACTTCAGACGCAGAGGAGCATTGAGCGGCCGAGAAGGGGAGACATATAAAGGAGGGGGCTGGAGAGGGCTAGAGGTGAGGAGGACACCAGCGAGCAGCAAGGACTCATTACTAAGTAAGTCCCTCCAGACCGATTAACTGTACACTTTCTAAAGTGTTTTGTACAATTTACAGGGGTGATAAAGACATGAGGGACCCCTTCCCTGAATGCAGCAGACATGCTGCATTCAGGGGTGTTTTCACTTTGGAAAGCACCAGGGGGTGACAGGCCCTCTTTAAACTATATGTCTCCCACCAGAGGAGGATATGAATTCTCAAAGGAATTTGTTTCCTTACACAGAATCGCAGAGTACCTATAAGAACTTTCATGAGATTCCTAGGGCTAGTAACTTCTATAGCTGATGTTGTCCCTTGGGCCCTAGCACACATGACAGAAGTCTGAAGAGTATGGGATGTCTTTCCAATCTGGATGCCATGCATATCCTATCCATGGCAACAAGACGAACACTCTCTTGGTGGGAAAACGTTCTGAATGGTATGGATCTGGAAGAACCAACCTGCATAATTCTGACAACAGTTGCCCCAAGAACAGGTTGAGGAACCCACTTAGGAAACCGTACCATTGCAGGGACTTGGTCCAATACGAAATCTCTCCTAGCCCCCAATGTAAAAGTATTAGATGTGATCTATCTAGTATTTCTAACCTTCACAAAATCTGAGAGGTCAAACAGTGAAGGTTAGCACAAACAACATTGTTTGGGTTTGTCCTGCCTTGCTTATGTAACAAAGTTCTTCCCCTCTCATGTCGGAAGTGGCTTGGATTTTCCCCTGGGTAGAGTCAACGATAACCAGATTATTGCCCACTCATATTCCCGGAAAACTGAACATTCTTGCCAACAGACTTGAAATCTGATTGTTCTAGGAGAATGTTCACTGAATTCAGAGGTATTCAGGCACATTTCAGTGATGTGGGGCTCTCCAGAGATTGACCTGATGGCGACCAGAGAGAAAGTCAAGACCGAGAAAGTCTTTCGCTATATCTGGAGGACATAACCCTATGGTAATATATGCCATTTCCATCCCTTGAAAGTTCAATCCAGCATGTATTTATCTGCCTGCTTCTATGATACCAAGGGTGTTGATGAAGATTAGGCAGGATCAGGTATCTGTCATAGCAATTCATCCATTCTGGCCCAAGAGATTGTTGTTCAACATCCTCAAAGCAATGAGCCAGAGTTGGTTCTGGAAACTTCCCCCTCCAGCAGAACCAGATATCCCAGGAACCAGTTGTATGTCAGAGCCTGAGAGCCCTCAGTTGGACTGCCTGGAGGTTGATCACTCCTTACTGAAAACCAAAGGTTTTTATAGTAAGGTGTTGGACATGCTAGCTCACTATAGGAGTGAAGCAACCAGCAGGTCCTATGCACGTAAAGAGATAATCTTTTCTGGAGGAGTTTGAGATCTATCAACCAAAAAGATCCATCCACCCCACAGATCTTAAGGTACCGTCACATGCCGCAATTTTGCTAGCAATTTCACTGTCAATTTGCTGGTTGCAGTGAAATCATGGAAACATTCTTCCATGTGTACACGGCAACAAAATAGAACAATGTGTCCATCATATCATTGCAACCAGCAAATTGCCAGTAAAATTGCTAGCAAAATTGCCGCATGTGACGGCACCTAAGGGGGTGTCACACGCGTCAATGTCGTCAGTGAGATGATCGCTGACGACATTGACGGCTGATCGCTGGTGAGCTGTCACACAGACAGACTCACCAGCGATCAATTGACCAGAGACATCATGGAAACGATTTAAATATCGTTTCCACGATGTCCTGCTCCCGCTGCCAGCCTGCTGGAAGCGAGAGCAGCCTGGTCTCCAAGGTAAACTGCGGGTATCTAGGCAGCGCGCGCTGCCTAGATACCCGACGTGTACCTTAGTTACCAGCCTCCTCCGCTCACCGGCTGGTATCTAAGGTACACAGCGGGTAACTAAGGACCCTAGTTACCCGCTGTGTACCACCTCGGATGACCCTCATACACTGTTAATATGTGCCCCTGCAGCCTAGTAAACCATTAGCAGCACTGTTGTTGTGTGAAAAGTGGCTGCAGTAGAAGTGAGATAATGATTTTATACACTTACATGCCTGCGTACTTGAGGGCGTCTCCCTGTGTGTGCTGGCACTTGTGGGCTGTGCTCATCATGTCTGCTCTCCCCCTCCCTTATGCACGCCCCCTCTCAGCCTGCTATAGTGATGTGAGGCTGATTGCGTCATAAAGGGGGTGGGGCTACCGGGATGCCGCGATTTAGCCCCGCCCCTTTATGACGCAATCAGCCTCACATCACTATAGCAGGCTGAGAGGGGGCGTGCATAAGGGAGGGGGAGAGCAGACATGACGAGCACAGATCACAAGTCCCAGCACACACAGGGAGACGCCCAGAAGTACACAGGCATGTAAGTGTATAAAATCATTATCTCACTTCTACTGCAGCCACTTTTCACACAAAAGCAGTGCTGCAAATGGTTTACTAGGCTGCAGGGGCACATATTAACAGTGTATGAGGGTCATCCGAGGTGGTACACAGCGGGTAACTAGGGACCCTAGTTACCCGCTGTGTACCTTAGTTACCAGCCTCCTCCGCTCACCGGGTGGTATCTAAGGTACACGTCGGGTATCTAGGCAGCGCGCGCTGCCTAGATACCCGCAGTTTACCTTGGATACCAGCTCCCAGCGCTTGTGAGAGGCGCTGGGAGCTGGAATATCGCTACTCCCGGTGTCACACGCAGCGATGCTGCGTGTCCACCGGGCGACAATCGCCAGGTTTTAGGATAGATTCTAAAACCTGGCGATCATCAACCAGCGATTTATCGCTGGTTGATTCAGTATGTCACACGCGTCAATATCGCTGCAACGTCACTCGCAGCCGAGATCGTGCAGGCGATATTGACGCGTGTGACACCCCCTTTAGAGTTCTTACAGAATGGATTCAATAGAGGCCAACCTGCTGCATCGTTCTGTGTGACACCGCGATAACAATGTCATTAACTACTTCCTCTATTGACAACAGTGAACAAGTATCGTTCGCTGGGTTGTGTGAACGATACCTGCTCGCTGGATCATTGGTGCGTCGTGCACAATATCTAGTCATGTGACATCTCACCAACGATCTTTAAACGATGTCTTAACGACTGCGTGCCCACAAGATCGTTTGTGATATTGTTTCAACATTGAAGCGTGTAACGGTACCTTAAGCCTGATAGCTGCAGCTTGAAGTCTGATGCTATCTCTGTTTGCCTTAGAAGACGCCTAAGGCTAGGTGCACACTGGTGGGCGGGTTTGTGTCGGCGGCTGCTGGGCGGACCCGCCAGGAAGCTCCGGAGCCGTCCACCGGCATCCTGGCGGGTATGTGCGGCGGGTGCCGGGCGGGTGGGCAGCGGGTTAGCGCCGGCGGTGTTGCGGCGGCTGGAAGCAGTACATGATTCTGCTTGCAGCCGCTGCAGAACCGGCCGGTTTATAGAACATGCTCATTTGTTGCTAACCCGCTGGGAACCCAGCGGGTTAGCAACGGATGAGCATGTGTAAACCGCCGGTGTGTGGACACCGGGTGTCGGTTTACATAGGTTTTAATGTTAATCCAAACGCCGGTTTGGATTAACATAAATTTACATGAAATTTATGTAAACCGACCGGCGGTTTACACAGCTAAACCGACCCTAACCCGGCCAGTGTGCACATACCCTAAGGGTGCTTTCACACTGGTGTTTTTGCCCGGATCCGGACAAAAAAACGCATCTGCTGCAAGTGCCACCTAACGGCAGCACTTGCGGCACACTTGCGGCAAGCCCCATGCATTGTCTATGGGGCTTGCGGTAAGTGCGCAGCAGACGTGGCAAGTGCGGTTTTGGCAGTTGCAGCCGCGAAAAAAAAAAAACGCCACTGACCACAGGTTTTTTTGCAACCGCAACTGCCGAAACCGTGCTTGCCGCATCTGCCACACACTTACCGCAAGCCCCATAGACAATGCATGGGAGTGTGCCGCCGTTAGGTTTTTTTGTCCGGATCTGGGCAAAAATGCCAGTGTGCAAGCCCCCTTACAGAGTCGCAGGAAATCAAGGATTATTTAAAACCATTTCTAAATTGAAATTTCAAATCTGTAGACCATGAATTCACAGAGAAAGATAATTTAGCACTATTTAAACAAAATAGAATCACAAAAAAGAAACAACTTGTAAAATCTATAAACTTATTTCAAAATTTAAAGACATTTCACTATATGACACAAGGATGCAAAAAATTCAACAGTCGAGACTATACTCGGGGTTGAGATGCTATGCTGTTTCCTCTGAAAACTTTCCCTACCTCACAGTGGGGGTTAGCTCCCTCCAAATTTAATATGCAAATTATTGGCGCCCCTACTCGTGTGGTTAGCTATCCCTAAGAAAATAGCAGTGCGTGATAGAAGGGTGAGGGACAAACCACATGTGTAAAGATGTAAAAGAAAAAAAAAAGTGGTGAGTATATAAAGAGCACACACCACCAAAGAGTTTATATTAGGAGAGGTTATAATCACTTTTAGGGCAGCAAAAACCTGTAGTAACATAGAAACCGAATGACCCAGAAAATGACCTTACACGTTCCTCCTTGCTGGGAATGAGGTTCTTCAGGGGTCTGGTAATGCACAATAACACATATAGCCTGGAGAATTTTTATATACAGTTAGGGCCAGAAATATTTGGACAGTGACACAATTTTCGCGAGTTGGGCTCTGCATGCCACCACATTGGATTTGAAATGAAACCTCTACAACAGAATTCAAGTGCAGATTGTAACGTTCAATTTGAAGGGTTGAACAAAAATATCTGATAGAAAATGTAGGAATTGTACACATTTCTTTACAAACACTCAACATTTTAGGAGGTCAAAAGTAATTGGACAAATAAACATAACCCAAACAAAATATTTTTATTTTCAATATTTTGTTGCGAATCCTTTGGAGGCAATCACTGCCTTAAGTCTGGAACCCATGGACATCACCAAACGCTGGGTTTCCTCCTTCTTAATGCTTTGCCAGGCCTTTACAGCCGCAGCCTTCAGGTCTTGCTTGTTTGTGGGTCTTTCCGCCTTAAGTCTGGATTTGAGCAAGTGAAATGCATGCTCAATTGGGTTAAGATCTGGTGATTGACTTGGCCTTTGCAGAATGTTCCACTTTTTTGCACTCATGAACTCCTGGGTAGCTTTGGCTGTATGCTTGGGGTCATTGTCCATCTGTACTATGAAGCGCCGTCCAATCAACTTTGCAGCATTTGGCTGAATCTGGGCTGAAAGTATATCCCGGTACACTTCAGAATTCATCCGGCTACTCGTCTGCTGTTATGTCATCAATAAACACAAGTGACCCAGTGCCATTGAAAGCCATGCATGCCCATGCCATCACGTTGCCTCCACCATGTTTCACAGAGGATGTGGTGTGCCTTGGATCATGTGCCGTTCCCTTTCTTCTCCAAACTTTTTTCTTCCCATCATTCTGGTACAGGTTGATCTTTGTCTCATCTGTCCATAGAATACTTTTCCAGAACTGAGCTGGCTTCTTGAGGTGTTTTTCAGCAAATTTAACTCTGGCCTGTCTATTTTTGGAATTGATTAATGGTTTGCATCTAGATGTGAACCCTTTGTATTTACTGTCATGGAGTCTTCTCTTTACTGTTGACTTTGAGACAGATACACCTACTTCACTGAGAGTGTTCTGGACTTCAGTTGATGTTGTGAACGGGTTCTTCTTCACCAAATAAAGTATGCGGCGATCATCCACCACTGTTGTCATCCGTGGACGCCCAGGCCTTTTACAGTTCCCAAGCTCACCAGTCAATTCCTTTATTCTAAGAATGTACCCAACTGTTGATTTTGCTACTCCAAGCATGTCTGCTATCTCTCTGATGGATTTTTTCTTTTTTTTTCAGCCTCAGGATGTTCTGCTTCACCTCAATTGAGAGTTCCTTTGACCGCATGTTGTCTGGTCACAGCAACAGCTTCCAAATGCAAAACCACACACCTGGAATCCACCCCTGACCTTTTAACTACTTCATTGATTACAGGTTAACGAGGGAGACGCCTTCAGAGTCAATTGCAGCCCTTAGAGTCCATTGTCCAATTACTTTTGGTCCCTTGAAAAAGAGGAGGCTATGCATTACAGAGCTATGATTCCTAAACCCTTTCTCCGATTTGGATGTGGAAACTCTCATATTGCAGCTGGGAGTGTGCACTTTCAGCCCATATTATATATATATATAATTGTATTTCTGAACATGTTTTTGTAAACAGCTAAAATAACAAAACTTGTGTCACTGTCCAAATATTTCTGGCCCTATCTGTATGCATACAGCAAATTACTTCCAACAAAGAATCCTCTGTGTGTCCCAGACTGTTCAGAAAAAATCAATAGCACATATTGTAATATCTGATGTAAACCAGCAAGAATAAACAGTTTATAATTATAAAGCAGGGTCTTCTACTTCTTATTCACATGTATGTATCCTGAGGTTAACTCCAGAAAAATGCATCCAGCCCTTAAGAAACTCGTTATTACACCTTCTCATCCTGGCATGACACACGTCAATGGCTTGAGATGTTGATTAAAGAGGAGACTCCTTTTAGAAAGCTGGCAAGTCTAATTTTATGTATGATCTATGATATCGCTGCACTGAGTTTCATCTGATATATTGCATAGGAAGTCTCCAGAATCCATAAAATTACACATATTGCAGTTTAGATTGTCTTTTTTTAAGGAAGTGCAGATATAACATATACAAGAATGAGATGACCCAGGATATAGGTGCAGGGAAAACAGATATTTAGCCAGAACATATAAATGGGGCCAAACGCTCTGGTGCCTTCGTGGTCCCACCTATACCCTGGTTGCAGTGGTATAATGACTGTCATCCCCCCTCCCCCAATTTTGATACCAACAAAGATGGAGCGCACAGCACAGCTGTCATCAACCTCTGGATTGGTAACGTTAGATATAAAACACAAAGAGAAAAATCCTTTATTTTAAATAGAACACACCCCGCTTTCACCTATTTATTAAGCCCAAACACCCAGCTCCGACAGTAATCCAAACAGAATAATAATATCTGGCAAAGCACACTAGGCACCAAAATGCAGCTGCATATATTTTTATCGAGCTGCCCCCTCCTGTCCAGAGAGCGGGCGGCTGTGCAGGGTGTTGCATGCAACACTTGCGTGAGTCTTGAATGTGACTCTGCTGTCGCCCACTGTGGTCTCCGCTCACTGCATGTAGCCGTGCCTGGACATCACTGTGGATTATTGTCAGAGGTTATGTTTGGGCTTAATAAATGGGTGACAGCGGGTTATCTGCGTGTTTTATTTATAATAAAGGAATTTTCTCCTTGTGTTTTATTTCTAAAACAATACTTTTCTCTGCATCTGTGTTTTTTAACTATTTACTTACTGGATTGGTAATGTGGGGGTATCATAGATGCCCCTACATTACTAATATGGGCTTAATGACAGCTGAAAATACTCAGCTGTTATTAACCCCTTCTATTACCCTGACTGCCACTGCACCAGGGCAGCAGGGCGAAGCACTGGGAATGGCGCATCTTATAGAGGGGCCAGTTCTGGGGTGGCTGTGTCATGCTATTTTTAGGGTCATGAGGGCCCATGAAATATGGGTCTTCCCACCCTGAGAATATCATAATGGGGGGGCCCTATGCTGTTTTTTCCAAATTATTTATAAATAAATTGAGAATATAGCTTGGGGTGACCTCTATTTTGGATTACCAACCAAGGTTAAGCTGCCAGCTGTGGGCTGCAGCTGTCTGCTGTACCCTAGCTAATGATAAAACACAGGGTACCATCACATTTTTTTTTATTATTATTTTTTTAGCTAAATACAAGGCTAAAACATCCATTATTGCAACATGAAAAGCATGTAAAGAAAAAAATGAAACCCAAATCCTGAAGTCCCAGCATATGGGGAACAATATCAGTGATTGCATGCCCCATTTGCTAGGACAGCAAACACTGCACAGCTCCCAGCAGTATGACAAGCCGTGACTTCACTGAGGTCTCAGGTTACACAGCAGGTATTACGCAGCAGGGAATTCCGCTGTGGGACCTGAGGTAACCTCAGTGGCATCCACGTTCATAAAACTTGCTGTCTCGTGAGACAGCACGTGTGAGGAATGGTGATGTCAGGGAGTGCAGTGCAGTTCAAACTTGTAGGATAGTCCCTGTGTGACCCCTTGAGTCTGAACTGCAGTAATCTTTTTGACAGCATGACTTGTCACACTGTCACCAGTGCATGCTCTGACAGTATATGGGGGGATGCTTTCTGTGAACGTGACTTGCCATATGCTTGTAAGATAGTCTCGGGAGAGACGCAGTTGTGGTGCAAGGGCTCAAAGACTCCTCTTGCCCCCTGGATACCTCCACAGAGACTTCTAGAGCAGGGGGTGCGAAACTCCAGTCTTCAAGGCCTGCAAACAGTGCAAGTTTTCAGGATTTCATTAGCATTACACAGGTGGTAATTTAACTAACTGCACAGGTGATAATTCTGACACCTTGTACAACACTGAGGGTACCGTCATACTTGGCGACACTCCAGCGATCCCGACAACGATATGACCTGGTAGGGATCGCTGGTGCGTCGCTACGTGGTCTCTGGTGAGATGTCAGATCTCACCAGCGACGCAGCAACGATATGACGGTCGTTGGGAACCTGTCACTCTCAGGCGCAGTATTAAGATCGTTGGTCGTTGTCCCTGTCAAACACAGAGATGCACGCTGCCCAGCGGGAGCGCGACAACCAAAAAATGGTCCAGAACAGTTTGTAACAATTAGCAATCTCACAGCAGGGGCCTGATCGCAGCTACGTGTCAAACATAGCGAGATTGCTGAGGTCGTTGTTGCATCACAAAACCTGTGACTCAGCAGCGATCTCGCTTAAGGCCTTGTTACACAGCACAACATCGTTATCGATATCACTGATACGTCACGGGCTTGGAGTCGTTCCAGCGATATTGTTACAACCTCGTTGCGTGTGACTCTGCAAACTTGTAACGATAAATTGTTGGATAGCTGATCGCAGGTTTGAGAACATGTTCTAAAACTACACGATCAACGATCAGCCAACCTGGTATATTGTTGTGTTTGACACCGAAATAACAATGTCGTTTACGACTTTGCTCATTCACAGCAATGAGCAGGGATCGTTCGCTGGGTTGTGTGAACGATACCTGCTTACAACATCGTTGGTGCGTCGTCCACGATATCTAGATGTGACATCTCACCAATGATGTCTGAAACGACCGTGCGCCCACAAGATCGTTGCAGACATTGTTCCAACATCGTGCCGTGTAACAGGGCCTTTAGTGTGACAGGGGCTTAAGTAAATTCTCAACACATACACTGTTTGCGGCCCACAGGCGTCTGCGTAGTGTCTTGCATTTCTATACCTGACACGTTCAGGCCAGAGGCCTGTGGCTTTTCTTCAGCATCTGAAGGAGAGTATCAAAGCACCTCTTACTTTGCACAAACAGTCCGGCACACAAAGTGTGAAGTTAAAAAGCTTTACTGTTGCAGAGTTTTTTAAAAAAAATCACACGTTAAATCACATGTTGGTACATGATGTAATTTTTCTGATTTATGGTAGACAAACACTGTTCATTTTCAAATAAGCACTTAGCATAGACTATTCATAATAAGTCTAGAAGATACAGTAACAATGATATACACAGTAACAATAATGTTTTTCCCTCATCGCCATGACACCACCACCTGAGAGAGATGTTCTGCCCATCCAGGACAGGAAACCCCTGTAATAAAAAGGGCAGCACCTCCTCTCTGCCTCAGTTTGGTTTCCTGTCCTGGAAAGGGAAACCTCTGAACACAGATCCTGGTTCCCTGGTCCTGATTCGTGAACTGGAAGAGCAGCTTACCTGCCGTGGCCTCCAGCCTAGCCAGGGTTCTGGAAATCCAGGTGGTGACCCCCCAGACAGCCTCCCAAACCGGCACTGCAGCTTTTCAGGGTCAGTGCTGCATTACTATGCTGCCTCTGATGGGTCCTTTTCTTCCTAATATTCTATAGGTTACCAAAAAAAGCTTTCAAAAAAGCTTCATAGGATATGTGTGTAAAGAACCACTCCCAGATGATTATACTAAGGCTCTCTGCTCCTTCTGTATCGATAGGACCGTGAGAGACGCTGTTCCTAGTCTAGCTGCTAGCAGGGCCGGTTTTAGGCAAAGTGGGGCCCTGGGCAAAAGGTTAAAGTGGGCCCTAAATGCTCAAATATTGCACCGTCACACTCAGACATTTAGGTTACATTTACAAGCATTAAATTCAGTCTGGTGAATGAGTGCGATTTATAATATTCAAGTCCTTCGGCGCTTGTTTCTGGACTTTTTACACAGGATGATGAAGAATGATGGGTGCAGAGCAATCACCAGTAGAGCAATCTGCCCCTACAGGATCATGTTATCGGTAGCACTTCTTCAGTTTGCTCCAGGCGATGTGCTGCCGAGAGCAAAGATTTTTGTTCCTCCATAAACATCCAATCACCTGATGATGAGCCGCAATTTGCTCGTTTGTTGGGCGATTGCCGATATGTTTACACCTAGGATCTCTAATCTGTGCTGGTGGGATTTATAAATGTAGATGTTACATACAGACAACACACGGTATGTGACGCAAACACTATATATTACACGTATACATCGAGCACACACACACACAGACACACACATCCATTACCATCATTGTCTGTGTCACACAGGACGGCTCCTCCAGGGAGAGTCGCTCTTTCTAACCACTTATCCTCTGACCAAGAGATGGGGATTCTGAACACAGGACTCCTTAAGGTATCTTTACACGCCACAACTATCACCGGCAAGCGGTAGCATCTGAACGTGTGCGTGCACGTTTTTGACAGTTGATACCGATCGCCGATGCCGCATGTACACTCCGCAATTGCGTCGTCAACCTAAGGGAAAGTGGTTCCCCGGAAGTTGAAACAGATCCTGCGGGAAACATTCGGTTGAATCCTGTCGCCGCTTCACACGCCGCAATCACTAAGGGAATGTGGGCGTACCTGGGCAGCGGCTCGAACACATAGGCGTGCCAAACTCCGCTACACCGCGCCCAAACTACAATCATTGGCCAACGCAATAGCGTCCTGATTGGCCAGGGTACGCAGGGAGGCTGGCGAATTTGTGGCGCAATTGTGTTTGGCTTGTCACACGGAATAGACGCTTGTGTCGTGTACAAGTGTGCTTACATCCACTTAGGAGATGCTCACGCATCACGCAGGAGCGGTTTGGAGCTACACAGTCAGAGGGTAACCATATTATGTGGTTTGCTATGTGTGCGTCTGTAGCTGAATGTGGGAATATAGGCAAAATACTGCTAACATATATGCCTATATTTGTCCATGGCATTGTCCAGCTGCCATGGCACCACTCGACTGTGCGTGTGTGTGCACATGTGTACCACAACTTGTGTCAACCTACATGGCCCACAATATGATGGCCAGGATCAATGTGTTGGGTCCAGGTGTCCCTCTGCCCACACCACAATGGATATGTACACACATTTGCCACATACACTGTAGGACAAATAGCTTAACATGGCTCATGCATATCAACACATAATGTGTCTGGTACCCAGCCATAGGTGACAATGGGTGACAAAGCACTGGACACACCATAAAGCTTGGTTAACCTGCCCTCCATCCCCAAGTAATGAGTCGCACACGTTGTTATTTGGATCCAAAAAAAAAAGTGTATTATTTTGTTAATGGCAAAAGCCTTGCAACATAAAAAATATACACTGTGCATTAAACAATCATGTTACATTTTAAACACACAACAAACACATTGGCACACAAATTCTGAATAAATGGGAAACAAATGTTAAAGTGTACACCACACACAAAACAGGAAAATAACCTCAACTAACTAACTAACTAAAACATGTGCACACAATAATATAAAATTAAACAATACATGGTGCAGCCACCCTGCTGACTACACCATGGCCACCATGTGCAGCCCTGACAACACCAGACACACTACAGCTGCTGGTGCTGCCAGGCCACTGCCGCAGAGCCATTAAAGTAGGAGCAGTATGCGTCTCTACCGTTCCTGGCATCCTGCTGAGTCCGACCATGGGTCAGCGGCTGGAGTGGGGCCACACCATGGTCGGTCTCACGCCAAGCCCCTGGACGGACCTCCCCTGTTGTGGAGTCCACTGAATCCACATAACTTGCCGGCGTGTATGATGACCGATTCCTACGACGCAGGAAGTTATGCAGCACACAGCAGGCCAGCACTACCACATCAATAGATTCCAGTTTCATATGCAGACGTGTATGAAAAATCCGGAATGTATTGGCCATGATCCCGGACGCATTTTCAACCACACGGCAGGCCCGGGATAGCCGGTAACTGAAAATGCGCTGCTCAGAAGTAACGGTCCTCTGGGGATATGGCTGTAGTAGGTGAGCCTGAAGTGCGAACGCTTCATCCCCCACAAACGCAAAGTTGAGATGATGGCTTGTCTCTTCATTTGAGGGCAAGTTCAGCCCACCTGTCCTTACTTCTTGTGCCAAGGATCAGTGTGCGAACACACCCCCATCTGAAATTCGCCCGTTTATTCCAACGTACACGTAGAGGAACTCATAGTTAGCATCCACCAGGGCCATGAGGACTATACTAAAATAACCTTTGTAATTATAATACAAAGACCCCAAGTTGGGGGAATTTAGTAATCCTCACGTGCTCACCATCCAATGCCCCACCGCAGTTTGGAAAGTTCCACCGGCTATGAAAGCCTCGGGCTACTTCCATCCATTGAGCAAGTATTTCTGGCAACTGGATATAGGATGGCAGCAGAGCACTCCAGATGGCCTCACACGTCTCAGGGATCAGACAGCTCAGCTGGGACAGTGATACACGTGAAGTGTATTGCAGGTCGGCCCTTGACGATCCTGTAGCCAGGAACCGCAAAGTAATCGCCAAACACTCCTCAGCTGATACAGATCGACGCATGACAGTGAAGGGCTATCAATGGCCCTACGTGTTCCAAAAGGAAAGTGAAAGAGTCCTCGGACATACGGAGGTAGTTCCTAAAATCATGCGGATTATGATCCTCCAGCTCACGCAACAGCTGTATGTGGCACCGGGTCTCCCGGAGGCGAAGCCAATCCTGAGTCCACACACGGCATTGTCTACGAGTCCGCAACCTCTCATATCTATCCTCCAGCCACATTTGCTCATCCACCAAGGCAAGAGCCACGATAACATCTCCATCAGGGTCAAACATCATCTCACGTATCAGCACCTGTATATGATAAACATAACATATAAGTACAATCTTAAATTGTTTCACATGTTTGCATATAAAGTAAGCCTCATGATACTTCTGCTGCCCACTAGGCCAAAGCATATACAAACAGTGGTGTGCGTCACACACACAGATATTTACCCTTTGCAAGGCCATAAACCACAGTGCACCGAAAACAAAGGAAACATGCTCACTGATCAGCCCTGTCCATCTGTGTTCACTTTGTAGACAGCAAACTTAATATACTTCAGGCCATATCTGGGGCAACAATTTACATGTGTCAGCACAAGGTAGATGCCTACATGTCTGTAAAATATTGTAGTTTTGCATTTTTATACACATAAACAATATGTATTTAAACACGTACCACAACCTTTGTGGGTGAAGATTAATATGTGTTGCCACGAAGAAGAGTATACATGAATCATCATGTAGTGGTCAAGGGCCAGATGTGTTGTCAAGGGTGGATGTCCACATCTAGACATTTGTTGCTGCCACAAGGCTAAAACCATGCCTGATACTAGCCATGTACATCCCAGTGTGTGTTGTTCCCAAACAGTACTATATGTCCGCTAATATGTTCATCACCGCTAACAAAGACACAACTATCCTGCAAACATGATCCTGTATGGCAAATGGAAACAACAACATTACATTAAAAACTATAATGTTCCAAAGTATCAAGCAAACATGCATTTTGCACCACACAATAGTGTATGTGAACCTCACTCGTTCACATTAATGCCACCACTTGGGCGTCACGCACACTACACTATTGCGTTACCAAATGATCATTTTTGGAATACAACGAAAACACGCTTCAACATTCATGTTTGCACAGCACTACTTACTTAATGACTCTGGGCAGCAAGCATGTCGGACATCCAGCGTGAGAACATTTTATATGTGAAATAACCAATCACAACGCTTTGTCGTCACGTAATCAGCAGGCGCATGGGTGGTCGCAGGTGTTGCAAAGTAATGTGTCTAATTGGTGTTTCATGATTGGTCAATGTCTGGATAAATAAGCCCTGTTTGTGGCTAGCCCCTGGCCAGACTGGAATGTGCATTGAGCTAGTAGTGTCTTATCACCACTTCTCTGTTGGATAGACGGTAAGTGTACTTACATGGGTCTATTATTTGCGTTCTCCTTTGTTTTGGTTTTACATTAATGTTTTTCATGCTGGTTCTGCGCATTCAAAGTAACTTCAGGTAGCGTCATGTACAAGTGTAGTTAGCGTTCTGAATTCAGCATTCTGACAACCTGTGTTCTGTAGTACACATTGTAATGTAGTTATCTGGCCTTGTCAGTGTTTAATGCAGAACCTGGTTGTCTTAATTAAAATTTGTGTGTGAGCTGTGTGTTTAGCCAATGTTATGGACCATCATCACTATATTGTCAAATATTAACCCTTCACATAGCCTTAACTAAATTGACATCACAGCATAATGTAGCCTCCTTCAGCAAGGGTTGGCCACATGCAAACGTACATGCTCCACACATGTTTTTTTGGGGCAACAGAGGGGATGCAGACACAGAGTAGTGTGTGATGTATGCTGCCCATGTGTTTGTGACCATGTATTTTGATATGTGACAATTGTTCGCAGATGGCAACGTATCAGGAATTTGTGACCCAACGCCTCACCTTCTACCAGGAGCACGAATGCCTGTGGCGGACGTCGCTGCCTGCCTATCATGATCTGGCAGCGCGGGCTGAGGCCTACAAACCTCTTGTGGCGCTGGCTAATCTCTTCCAGCCCCACAAGAGGTGGAACTCCGTGAAGGTTGCGGACAAGATAAAAGGCCTGCGCACCGTGTTCCAGCGCGTCCACAAAAAATACACTGATGCACGGTCCGGGGATGGAACTGAGGAGGTCCAAAGGCCCACTTTGTGGTACTATGACCTCCTCACCTTCACCCTGGGCCAAGAGGGGCCGCGTGGAACACAGTGCAGCATGCGGCGTCCGCAGCCTTCACTAGGCCCAGCCCAAGACCCAGCCCCGCCGAAGGAGGTGGGTAATTGTGTTAGTCTGTGTGAGTTTTCCACCATGTTTGCTACACAGGTGTGAATTGCTGCATGCATTTCCTCTTCAACATTGGCCATCTGCTTCACCTTGGTCTTTCACTGTTGTTTAAAATGCCTGTTTTCTTGTTATTGTGTGTGAGAATGTTTCTCTTTGTTCTGATCTCTTTACCTAGATATGTTGGATCCGCAGGTGAGTATACGTCACTAGTGCAGTTGTTGTCCTTTTGTAGCTCTCAACTCTTCTCTTGGTTTCCTGGCTTTTCTCCATGGTGTGTTTTGGACTCTGATTGTGTATCTTTGTGGCCTATTGTGATCAATGATACTGCTTCATGTTTTTGATGTGTGTGTTTTCTTCTTTCTTTTTCAGGCCCCTCTGGCACCTGGCTCCAGTGAAGAGGAGTCAGCAGCTGGCGAGTCTCTCCCATCGACATCTGCGAGAGAGCCAGTGCCTGGGACCAGTGGTGGGGGGCCGGGCCCAGGGCCCAGCTCTGAGATTCGTAGGAGACGTCCACCAGCCCCACCAAATACGGAGCTGGGTACCTGGGCAAAACAGGTTCTCCTTGACCATGAGAGGATCCCCGACTCTGGTTTCGGGTACATCGCCAGCGAAATGCTGGCCCGGATGGAGCCAGAGCAGCTGAACATCGCAGAGCGGGCCATGTTTCGTGTCCTGAAGGCGAGCATAGATGGGTCGCTGCGATGGGGGGCCATGTTGCCGCTCCCCAGAAGACCACCCCATGGCCCACTGTGCCTGCCAGATGCATGGTGAGGAGGTCACAACCTCCTGATACTGCACCTCCCCCAAGAAGAAGCACCCGGCAAAGATCAGCCTCCCATGGAACATGGGTGTACCATGAGGAGGTGGGGGAGGTGCCATTGTCTGATCCAGCAGAGGATGAGGAAGAGAGCGGACACTACTGGCCAATGCACTACCTTGGCAGTTTGGACTGGCATTAGCCATCTTTTTCCCAGTTTGGGCTTCAAATGTTGTTATTGGCTCATTATGGCTGATTTTGCCTGTTTAATTTTCGTTATAAAAAAAAAAAAAACAAATAAACATTTATGTTACATAACACTATGTCCATATCTGTGTTACCTACACAAGTGTTTGGAATGGGAGGTTGGATGTGGGTCACATATAGGGTACATTCAGGCCACATTGTGGGCAATGGCGGGCATTATGGGACAGTATGGTGACATGTTTACTATGTGACAACATAGAGCTGTGGTTCCAACGTGGGCCAGTGTGTTAGCCAAATTTACAATGTGTAACCAAAACATGTTGGTGTTGTCAGCAAGGACCACACAGGAGTTTTTGAACAACATTTTATTCACCAACACTATGTGTGCCAAACATTGGCAGCACACAACACAAGGCTGGGTTTATTTAGGAGTAGCCACGACACACTACACACGGTCCCAATGTGGGACACTATAAGAAAAAAAGGCCAACGTGGCCTGAAAACAAGAAAAGGTGCCAACAGGGCAAATGTGTTAAAGAACAAGGTCCAACATGGACAAAAAAGTTTTTGTGTATGGCCCCAGTATTGTGGTTGGGCGGAGGGTTCACGGCCCATGCGGCTCTGGGCTCGCTGGAGGGCCAAAATCATGGCACCCAGGCGGTCAAGTTTTTGCTGGCCTTCCTGGTGTGCCCTCTGTAAGTGCTGCTGGGCCCCCTGGTGTGCCAGCAGAAGATCGGAAACAGTTGGTACACCTGTAGGGAAAACAAAGGAGCTTAGTGATGTAGCAGGCTATGTGGATGTGTTAATTTGTGTGTAATGAAAGTGAAGATATGTACGGTCTGCAACACCATCCCCTGTACCATCAGGAGAAGATGGTGATGTGCTGATAGCCCAGCCGGCCGCACGTGCTCCATCTCCTTCTGCCAAACATTGAAAGGAGTGATAAACAATACATAACAAAACATATTCATGATTCAAACACACACCAGTTATTACATTGGTCATGGTGTATGCGTTAGCAGACACTTACCAACATATGGCGAACCTTCTTCCGCCATCTGAGGGGGTGGTGAGTAGAGCCCACTATTCCCGCTGTCTGTCCCAGGGGATGTTGGTGTCCTGGGTGGTGCTGGGCTGTGTGCTGGCTCGTTCCCAGGGAATGGTGGTGTCCCGGGTGATGCTGGGCTGTGTGCTGGCTCATTCCCAGGGGATGGTGGTGTCCCGGGTGGTGCTGGGCTGGGTGGGGCCTCAGGACCAGGTCATGGTGAGATCCCGGGGGGGGGCCGACTGTTGAGGCTCCCCAGACCCCGCATCCTCATCATCTGGAAGCAGGATGACACAGCTATTAGCCAAAAGGGACACAACATGGCTCGGCCACCTAGTGTATTTGGCAATGTCCTGACAGCGTGAATGCTAGGCGGCATTGTTATTGTTGACACATATACTTTCTTTTGGGACCACCAGTGGTTAGAACCGGAGTGCAACAACACTGTCCCAATATGTTGATTTCCAAAGTAAACCTGGTTTGGCATGTTAGCTGGTTTATTTCAAATATGTAGCTCAGCCATTAAAACACAGGTGTATGCACCATGGCTACCAACACATAACATACATATTGTATTCCGTGTGGGATATTGTGTTATTTCTGTTGGAAAATGTTATGTCTCAGAGGCTCAACATATGTGTGTAAACGTGTTATATGTGTGTTTACCATGCCATTGATATGTAGTGGTCAAATTGACCCTCAACACACAACTGATTTGTAAAAAAAAAAAAAACAGGTTAAGGTACACTCAAGACATGCACATTTCTATGGCAAATGAGTTTGTCTCACACAAACATGTTGCACTGTAGGCAACATGCAGAGGCACATTGGTGGCAAATCACCATGGTGGTTTGTGCCACATTATGTGGCATATAACAATCCTACATGATGTGAGTGTCTTGTTTAGTATATGTAGGTTGGAATGTGTGTGTTTACCATTGTCACATACTCACCACGCAGCCTCGCTATCCTGGCCCGAAGATCCACAATGCGGCCTGGGCACTTATGCTTTAGGTCAGCAATCTTCTTCTGGATCTGCGTGCAGGTCCTCTCCACCCCTAGTTTGTTCAACAGGGCACGCTGTATCCTTCTGAGGATGCTGCCTTTGCGCAGCCGTAGGTGCCGGTGATGGTGCTCACACCTATAGTCATGGCGGGCTGCAATATCTATGAGGAGCAGTAGCTCCGCCAGACCCCATGTTGCTGCGCGCTGTGCGGCGGCCATAACTGTGCTGGTATGTGCAGGGGAGGTCCAGGCACCTAGCATGCGGAGCGAAAGCGAAACTAAAGTCATGACATCATGACGCACACTAGCGCCGCCAAACAACATTGTGTACACTAACAAGGCAGCCGGCCGCGGAGCGGGAGTCGCGTAGTAACCACAACAGCGTCACCAAATTGGCGCCACATAGCAGTGCGTGCCCTATGACACCCATTTGCGATGAGTACATCCATTAATGAACTGCCATGTGACCCAGGATAATATACATAGTACTTCATCAGAACAACATAACATTATCTTGCGCTATTTTATGGCCGCGTCATTGGACTTAGGTAGTGTATTGTTGTGTAGGTGCAGATGCGTGTGGTGCTGAAGTGACAGCTCATCAAAGATGGTGCCCTGTGCAGGGACAGCCAATGGTAACACAGTAGCCACCAGCAATCATCGCTGATGGGGCGCGGTATCCAGCACGCTATGGCACGCCTCTGGGAAATCAGTAGGTGACGCAGATTCCATCCCTATCGCCTGTTCACACGCCAAAACCAGGGCAATTCACCTTCTGGGTTGCGTCTGGTTTTAGAACAATGCTCTGAAACCGCAACCGGGAGCAACTTCGAAAATCACCACTGGGTTCCACAATTACACACTGTAACTTCGTAGCAATTTCAAGGCAACCGTGACGGAAATCCCGATTGCCTCTCAGTTGCTACACCGCAGTTGTAGCGTGTAAAGGTACCTTTATATTGATTATAGATTACCTACAAGTGTTTAACAAAATATGATTTACAAACTGGAGATTCAGTAAGGAAAATGTTTCCATAGGATCATCTACTTAAATGTCATCTTTAAGGGTACCGTCACACGGGGAGATATCGCCGGCGATGTTGCCAGGAACACAGGGGCGTGGCCTAATTGTGGCGACATCGCCGGCGAATTGCCGCGTGTGACAGGACGATAATCAGGCGAAGAATTGCCTGACCAACATCGCCAGGTTTCCTAACAATGTTGGGAAACCTGGCGATGTTGCTGAGGCGATCATGCCTGATCGCCCTGTGTAACGCGGCAACCTGCAATGTTGCGTGCGACACCGCCTATCTCCAACATTGCGAGTTACCGCTCGCTGGGTTGCTGGGCAACCCAGCGAGCGATAGCCGCGGCAACTAGCCGGCGACATCGCCGGTAAGTTGCTCCGTGTGACATCTCCCCGGCGATGTTGCCAGGGATGCATGCTCCCGCGCATCGCCGGCAACATCGCCGCAACCGTCGCCCTGTGTGACGGTACCCTAACAAAGATCTGCTATAGTCTTCACATTATAAGAAAAATACATTTGAAGTAAGGCCTATCCTGGTGTCTTCTGTTGTTCTGGGGTCACTAGTGGAAATATTGACCTTAAAGAAGTTATCCAGAATTCTATAAACATGACTGATTTCTTTCAAAAACAGCGCCACCCCTGACTACAGGTTGTATGTGATATTGCAGCTCAGCTTAATTGAAGGGAATGGGCCTATGCTGTAATACCACATGCCACCTGTACACAGTGGTGGCGCTGTTTTTGAAAGAATGTAGTAAAGTTTTATTAATCCTGGACATCCCTTTAATGCCTTGTCAGTTCTGCTTGATAACTGGCTACAAATGTAGGAATTAAGTAGGTCCCCTAACTAATTACTCCGATCATGAACATGTGAAGATTGAAGCCTGTGGGGGCTCTCCTGCTGCTATTATATGGCAATTACAAGGATTTTATAACTTTTACCACTGAGCGATTTTTCGCTTTTGTTTTTTCCTAATCCTTCCAAGAGCCATAACTTTTTATTCTTCCTTCCACATAGCTGTATCAGGGCTTATTTTTTGCGGGATGAGTTGTACTATTGAATGACATCATTCATTTTACCACAAAATGTACTGGAGAATGAGAACAAAATTCCAAGTGCTTTGAAATTGCAAAAAAAGTGCAATTCCACAATTTTTTTAGTTTTTTTATTTATCATGTTAACTATATGGTAAAAGTGACTTTATAATTTGATTATCTAGGTTAGAATAAGTAGATAGTGAACATTTTTTTTCTTTCAATCATACCAAAACCCCAGAAATTTGTAAAAAAAATTATGATAAAAACAAAAATTTGCTTTATTTGCCATTTTCCGAGACCCATGATATTTTAATTTTTTTAGATGCAGGGCTATGTGAGGGCTTACTTTTTGCGCCCTGAGCTGACATTTTATTTGATACCATTTTGAGTCAGATACAATATTTTGATCGCTTTTTATTACATTGTATTGTAACAACGAAGTGGCCCAAAAAACATAATTCTGGCATTTTTATTTTTTTCCCATTACGCCATTTACCAATTGAATTAATTTACTTCATATATTGAAAGCTTAGATTCTTACGAACGCAGCGATACCAAATATGTGTATTTTTTTTTTACTGTTTTATTGCTATTTTCAGTTCAGCTCCTTTGGGGGCCCCTAAGAGAGTGGGGGCCCTGGGCAACTGCCCAGTCTGCCCCCCCCCTCCCCTAACACTGGCCCTGGCTGCTAGTCTCAGGGACTTAGGGAAGAGTTCAAGTCCTTCAGGTCTGCAGAGAAGAAACGCAAGAGACATTACTCCTCCCCAGATCAGGAGGGTTCCCCAGCTAAGAACTTCAGAGACTCTCATGACTCTAGTTCTACTTCTTCCTCTGATACTTCGTCTTCTGACAGCAGCTTAGAGGGCAGACTCTGTTTCCCAATGAGAAATGATGGGTTGCCTCAAGTGGGGGGGAAGACTTTCTTCTTTTCTCCCAGCCTGGTCCAGCATGACCATCTGCACCTGGATCCAGAAGATCATCCAGGATGGCCTAAAGCTGGAATTTGCCTCGACCCCCTATAGGGTCCCTCATAATAACTCGGACCAGCAGTCCAGATAAACACAGAGCCCTGATTATAGAAGTATCTTCTCTGCTCCACAAAGGTGTCTTAAGGGAAGTACCAGTGGTAGAAAGAGGCAAGGGGTTTTATGCCCCTTGCTTTTTGATCCCCAAGCCAGATGGGTCTTACAGGACCGTAATCAATCTCCGGAGGCTGAGCACTTTTCTTCTGCAGAAATCGTTCAAGATGGATTCTATTACCTCAGCCATAAAGCTTCTATTTCCAGACTGTCACATGGTAGTATTAGACCTCAATGATGCTTATTACCATGTCCCAATCCATCTATCTCATCAGAAATACCTCCGGGTGGCACTACATATGGGAGAGGTGTCGGGCACTTTCAGTTCCAGGTCCTTCCAATTGGACTGTCAAGTGCCCCAAGAATCTTGACAAACATTGTGGCAGAAGTGATGGCTCACCTACATCACCAGGGGGTGCTCATAGTCCCGTATTTAGACGACTTCTTAATAGTAGGAAGATCACCCCAAGACTGCATTATTCAGCTGGAGAAAGTCAGGACCATATTGACCAGTCTAGGATTGATCAATATGGAGAAATCGAGATTAATACCCTCAACACATCAGACCTTTCTGGGGCTTGTGTTAGATTCTTGTTCTCAACTTTGTCTCCTTCCTCCAGAAAAACAGCAGAGGGTCATCTCATTAGTGACACAGACTATAGAAAACCTTCAGATGACTCTGTGGACAGCCATGTCCCTTTTAGGCACCATGACCTCTTGCACACCGGCAGTCCCCTGGGCTCAGCTGAACGCAAGACAACTTCAATGGGAAGTCCTCCAGGAACACGTTCACTTAGCAGACCATTTAGAGGGGACTATCCGTCTTTCTTCAGAGACTATAGAATCACTGAGATGGTGGCTTAAAAGGGTTTACCTAGCAAGGTGCATTCCATGGGCTCTTCCAGTGTCATAATTACGACGGACGCCAGCTCACTGAGGTGGGGTGCTCACCTCCGGGAACATGTCTTGCAAGGGGAGTGGGATTCAGTCTCACATGTCCTCCGAGAGCTTTGGGCGATAAAGAAAGCCATAGAGGGGTTTCTTCCCCTCCTGACGGGGTGGACATATTTGAACCAGGGGTGCATGAGATCTCCTAATGTCACTCACCTGGGACATCTTTCAGATAGCACAGATTCATCACTTATCTCTTTCTGCCCTACAAACCAGGGGGGATCTGAATTACAGGGCAGACTTCGTGAGTCATCCTCAGTTAAGACGGGGAATGGAGGTAAGACCCAGTAGTATTCTCTCAGATCTCCGAGAGATTTTTTTAGTAAATTGCTCGGGTTTTCCGATCACAAACCGAATAGTCAATGTTCGTGTTGAGTTTGAAATTGGAGCACCTTGTTCAGAAATGTTTGCTCATCTCTAGTTGTAGGTATATAGACTTTCATTAGTGAGCAAGTTTCATTTGGAAACTTATACACATTATACTCATAAAGAGAAGTCAAAGACACTATAATATGAGGTAGATTTCTATTGTGAACATAGATTAATAATACAAATTACAGGAGTGGAAGAGAGCATTACCATATTACATAAGATGGACTCTATTATGAGTATCTAATATATAATTCCTCTAATGCACTTCCGTAAGTTTCGGCGCTACTTCCGTCGTTGTGGCCGTGGGCGCGCGGCACCACGCGACCAGTGAAGCATTGCCCGCGCAGCGGGCATTGCGAGCCGTTGCAGGGGTGCGAGCAATGGCCGCGCAACGGCCATTGTGAGTCTCCCGCACCGGCGACGACCGACGAGAGCCGAGTGCCGTGGCCGAAAATAGAACCAAGGGCCTGGCCATGCACAGCTCTAAAGACCGCTATGTATCTCAATGGGAAGTGAGGCGCTATTCTCATTGGTCGGCGCCAGCACACAGCGACCAATGAGCTTCGCGCCTCACTTCCTATTGACATACATGGAGGACTTTGAGTTTCAAATTTACTGCTGTAAGTGAGGCGCGAAGCTCATTGGTCGGCGCCAGCACACAGCGACCAATGAGCTTCGCGCCTCACTTCCTATTGAGATACATGGAGGACTTTGAGTTTCAAATTTAGCGCTGTAAGTGAGGCGCGAAGCTCATTGGTCGGCGCCAGCACACAGCGACCAATGAGCTTCGCGCCTCACAGCGCTAAATTTGAAACTCAAAGTCCTCCATGTATCTCAATGGGAAGTGAGGCGCTTCTCTCATTGTACTCATGACAGTAGCAACATTAACCCCTTACATTCCGTTTTATCTGTAATTTCTATAACACAGTGTGTAGCTGTACTGCCACTGCGAAGTTAACCCCTTATATACCATTTCTGCCTGAACTCCATACTTTGTAGTCTCTATTACTACTGCCAGTAGGAACATTAACGCCTTATATTCCATTATTGTTGTTATTTCTATTACACAGTGTATAGTTGTAATGACACTGCGAAATTAACCCATTATACACCAGTTCAGCATTAACTGCATATTTGGTAGTGTTTATAACTACTGCCACTGCTACATTAACCCCTTGAACACCATTTTGGATATAATTTACAGTGCTGAGTCTGTTGTGGGAGTGCCTGTGGGACATTAACTCCTTCAATAACATTTTTGATATCATTATAAGTTCCTAGTCTGTTATAGTCCTGTTAGTCGGACATTAACTCTTTCTAATAATAAGGGAGTTATCTGCTGCGACACTAAACACTAAGAACTGTGTACTATGAACACTTTAATGAGTGGCACAAGTAGCTAAACTGCACAGCTAATGCAGACACAATGTGAATAGGGGTATAGCAATCACTGCTCTAGATTCAAAGTAAAATGGAAGACTTAGCTTCAACAGTAGCTACTGTGGAGTGCCCGGAAACCAGCGACAAGGTGCTTCCGTTTTTCCGGGTCCTAACGCTATGACTAATGGTGATATATGAGATACTGGGTTTATATGCCTCTATTCTGATTAAAAACAAGAAAAGTATGTGTTGGACTCAGACAAAATGGAGACCTCAGCTGGTCACAGGGCGGGGGAAGGGGGATAGGGAGGGAGCTCAGTCATAAAAAATACAATAGTAACTAAATAATATGAATGACTGGCATCGACCTCTAAGTGTAGGTGCCAGCACACAGCGACCAATGAGCTTCGCGCCTCACTTCCTATTGAGATACATGGAGGACTTTGAGTTTCAAATTTAGCGCTGTAAGTGAGGCGCGAAGCTCATTGGTCGGCGCCAGCACACAGCGACCAATGAGCTTCGCGCCTCACAGCGCTAAATTTGAAACTCAAAGTCCTCCATGTATCTCAATGGGAAGTGAGGCGCTTCTCTCATTGTACTCATGACAGTAGCAACATTAACCCCTTACATTCCGTTTTATCTGTAATTTCTATAACACAGTGTGTAGCTGTACTGCCACTGCGAAGTTAACCCTTATATACCATTTCTGCCTGAACTCCATACTTTGTAGTCTCTATTACTACTGCCAGTAGGAACATTAACGCCTTATATTCCATTATTGTTGTTATTTCTATTACACAGTGTATAGTTGTAATGACACTGCGAAATTAACCCATTATATACCAGTTCAGCATTAACTGCATATTTGGTAGTGTTTATAACTACTGCCACTGCTACATTAACCCCTTGAACACCATTTTGGATATAATTTACAGTGCTGAGTCTGTTGTGGGAGTGCCTGTGGGACATTAACTCCTTCAATAACATTTTTGATATCATTATAAGTTCCTAGTCTGTTATAGTCCTGTTAGTCGGACATTAACTCTTTCTACACCTCCACTATATTGCTACCCTCACAGTTTTGCCTACATCGCCTACTTAGTCATATATCTGCTGTTTAAGTCTATTATTTAAAACTCTTAAAAAAATTATATACAGATTCTAGACTCCCGATTCTTTAGAATCGGGCTCACAGCTAGTGTTTATATAACTCAGTTACCAGAAGAAAGTAAGTTCTACCAAACATAAACCTGCTGGAGATCATAAAAGAGTAAATGATAAGTGGCAGAGACAGAGGAGACAGTTATCCATGCAACAAGCACTGTAACGTGGCACAGCAACCCTCACGTGAGTTTCACATCAGTGGCTTTCTCGGAAGGCATGGCTATAGAAGTCTCACAGAGGATCATTTATACTGCTCCTACTGGGGCATGTGGTTAGATTGTGGCCTCTTATTTTGTTATTAGTGTATTTGTATCCTCCACATCCTGCAGTGTTGCACTAATCTAAGCCCAAAAAGGCATTCATTTAGACAATATCACCTATGCGTGTTAAGCACTATATGGCTGTGAATCACTCCTGCACATATGTGTAGATTTATACTGACATTTATCTTTATTATTGGGGAGTTAGGTTGCTCATGTGTCTATAATAGTAAACCCATTATTGTGCATCTGTTAATTCTTTTGTCACCCTATGTCTTTGTGCAGTGATTTGTACATTGATAATTTAAATAATTGTATATTGTGTGTTTTTTTTTTCTATTTATAATTCTTTATTTTCTCGATTTTTAAGTTTATGCAAAAAAAAAAGAAACAAGCAATGTAAAATTAACAATTGAGAAGACCTTAGAGGCCACTTGTACCAAAATTTAAACCGCTTACAAAGAAATAACATCTTTTAAACAGGTTGATCACAAAAGAGCACATCCTCCTTGATCCCTCTGGGGAAAACCCCTCTATTTACCAAACTCCATTCTGCAAAGAAGAAGAGCTCCCCTCTTCAAGTATTTATTGACCTTCAAGAAACCTCTCCGCGACTCCTTCACCAAAGTCCCCCTTTATGGGTTTCAATGGTTATCAAAAAATGATCTATTTCAGAAGGCAGATCAAAACACTTGTATATAACAACAACTTAGAAGGCTAGAAAGATCCCATTATAAGTGTCAGGTAGGAGCTTTAAGAAAGAGCGAAGTGAGTTAAAAGAATAGACATAGACTAGGGAACAAGAAAGGGTAGGATAAAGGGACGGGGTATTCGGGCCTGTGGGTAGGGGGGGGGGGAGGAAGGTAGTGGGAGAGAGATGGGGGGCGAGGGAGAGGAAGGAGGAGGGAGCCAGACCAAGGTGCGAATCTCCTGGTTCTCAGTTCTCAGCATCCATGCCGCGATCTGACAGCAGCTGGTCATATTCGGGTGTTTGTTGGAAATCTATCCACTTGTACCATGTGGTCCAGTGTCTCGAGAATGAGTCATTGTATGTTTTTTTAATATGTAATTGATAAAATGTTACATTTTTTTTCTTACTATACTTGTGGACAAAAACTTTGGCCCTCCTTCTTTGCAAATCTTCCGTGCGTTTTGCATAAATTCATACAAACTTATTTTATTTAGTTAGCAGTTGTTAATACTAGCTGTTAGTGTAGTGAGAGAACGGTAGGAAGTTTTTAATGCACATATATTAAAAAACAATTTAGATTTAGACACTAAATAGACATGTCCGATTATCCACCATGTTCAGATATCATGTCTTCAAGAAAGCTTTCAGTCTACAATGACCCTGCTGCCACCTCAACACTACCGGAGCTACTTTAACCCCCTGGATAATATGGTAGTTGACAGTGGCGTAACTTCAGGCCCAGGGGCCCCGAAGCGAAAGCTCCAACGGGGCCCCCAATTATTGCAAATCTTTAATAGTATTAGTCTTTTTCTATAGGCCAAAGGGACTTTTGGGCCCCCCTAGGTTGCAGGGCTCGGGTGCGATCGCATCCCCTGCACCTGTGGTAGTTACACCGCTGGTAGTTGATACTTCTATCTGTGCTGTTGATCTGGCTTTTATTTGTATTTAAAAATATACAGTCACTCTTATTATGCTATTATGCAATACTCCTTTAATAATATTTTTAAATAGAAATAAAAGCCAGATCAAAAGAACAGATCAACTACCATATTATCCAGGTAATTATTAACATAACAAGTATCAGAAAACAAAACAATAATAAGCAAAAACAACAAACTAATTAAACTTCTCTATGATTACATCTATAGGAAGAAAAAACCTCTAACAAGAAAGAAAGAACCCATATACTTGTGACCCACAGAAACAAAGTTTTTTACTTGTTATTTGTTATTTTAATAAACATCCCGTAAAAGGGTTGCACCAATAGTTTTGCAATCCCTTCTTACCAAACAATCTAGATTTATCGCTGGGCCTTACCAATAAATTTACAAATATCTAGCTAAGATTAAAGGGGGAGTAACACACGGCACTACCCAAGGCACACAAGCAGCAAATCAGCATTGACCATAACTGGTTCAATGGTAGCTCCCATGTATCCATAGAAATAAATCACCCATTTAAACTACTTTAACCCCCCACCGACCTACTGTCTTCTCCCATTGTCCTGTAGAATGTAAGCTTGGAAGGACAAAGTCCTCGTCCCTTTATACCAGTCTTTCATTGATATTTAGTTTACTGTAATTGTAACCTGTTTCTGTATTTTGTATGTAACCCCTTCTCATGTACAGCACCATGGAATTAATGGTGCTTTATAAATAAATAAATAAATAATTGCAAAGTGCCGTCCGTCATCCACTTCCCACGTCTTGATGTCTTTATATCACGCACCCCCACAGCCATATTTGCACACCCAAGGGATGGGTTTACAAATATGGCACCCGCTGGCAATAATGGCCCTCGGCCAGTGGTGCCACAGCAACCTGCTCCCCTACCCACCCTTTATCCACCCCCCCCATACAGCTATTAAACTTCAACTTTGCACTGCAATATACTTCCACATTATTTCTTCCTTTGTTTATGTATGAGCCCATTATCGTCCAGGGCAGTATCTATTCTATGCCGCAGAAGATCATCAGAGCCTAGATCTGGACAGTCCAGCCATCCACCCCACACATTTTCAGATTGTGTCTGTTGACCTCTCTTAGTGCACACGTTCTGTTCTATATGAATAATAAAATGTATTTTATTCACAAATTCTTGCTTGGTTGGTGGTTTATCATTTAACCAATATGCAGCAATAAGATTCCTGGCGGCATATAGCAGTCTGGCAATAGCCAACCTCCCCCAATCATCTGCCACTATATCATCCATGTATCCCAGTACACAGGTCAAAGGAGTCACAAAGAACAGTCACTCCCATCGCCCTCTGCACCGTGGCAAGAATTTATATCCAGAAGGCCCGTAAGCAGGGGCATGCCCACATCATATGTAATAAGTCTGCACCTTCATCAGAACAATGCGGACATCTTGAGTCCTCTCTTAATCTCGCTCTCATCATCCAGACAGGGGTCTTATATACCCTATATACTAAGTAGATCTGTGACACCCTCCTAGCCTCACTCATAGATACCTTGGGAATTTGTTGCTGTAAATACCTGATGCTCAATGCCACCCAGTGCCGTCTCCAAACCTTACCGCCGCAAACAACACTGCCTCAGTAACTGGGCATGCGCATACCCGCCGCACATGCCCAGTTACAGATGGCAGTGGCAGACACATTAACTGCAACTGTGGTCTCATCACACAAGGTGGAGATAGAGAGATAGCACAAGGGGAGACAAAGCACATGGGGTAGAGAACGTACGGGGATGAGGCATAACACAGTGGGGAGGGGAAAGAGACAACAATGGGGCAGATATCACAGGGGGGAGAACACAGCAGGCAAGGAAGAGCATAGGGGGAGAGACAAAACACATGGAGAGACAGCACAGGGCAGAAAACAGCGGACAGGGAGAGCGCAGGGGAAGACAGCACAGGGGGAAAGAGACAGTGCACGGGGGGAGAGACAGCACAGGGGGAGATATAAACCAATGTAGAAAGGGTGGTTTCACGCGCGCTGCCGGCCCAGACAGAACTTCCAAAGAATCACAGTGGTTAAATGTAGTAGTACCTTTATGCCATCTAACGTGTTTCGTGGGACTCCTGCCCACTTCATCAGAGATCCAAAGGTTTACAGACAATTGTTGACACAGATATAAATAGGAAATGGATGCTAATGACGTCCATAAACGTCATCACGTCCATTGCATCACTGAATGTAGGAGCCTCCTTTTCATATATCAATATCGTCTCTCAGATCCTTAAAATGATATTTAAATACCAAAATCCATTATTTCGTCTTAGTCTACTCATAACAGGGGAGTCATTTTTCATTTCGTGATAATTAAGTACAAACATTATTATAAATTGCCATTAAAAATTTTTTTACAATGCGTTCTATCACTCGGAATAGAACTTATGCATTCAAAACCGTACTCCAAGCTCCTATGTAAGCAATCCCGGGCTTTTAGCGGTGCTACCTACAGTAGCTCACTTCAGCTAGGAAGATCTCATCCCACAGCTTAGATATGTCAACCGGGTAGTTAGTCAGCAGGACTGCACTAATTTATGCATCCTCCCGAACTCCCACCACAATTGACATCCTCGTCCTGTAGGTGAGATGTCCGCAGTAAATGATCCTAAGGATCATATAATATGTATTCAATCTAGAAACATTATTATATTCTTTTTGATTCAAAGGGTTAATTCACTCATAACGTGATGGGAGTTGTAGTGGGAGTTCGGGAGGATGCATAAATTAGTGCAGTCCTGCTGACTAACTACCCGATGACATATCTGGGCTGTGGGATGAGATCTTCCTAGCTGACGTGACCTACTGTAGGCAGCACCGCTAAAATGAAGCTTTATTTTAAAGGAAAAACTTCTAAATACTGTAGTACCTTTCATACCTAGTGATTTTTATAGTTTTTGTTACTTTCAGACAAATATGGTCTTAGAGACTCTTTTACAGATACCCTTAGATACTTTTTCCAGTGATATAATGCTATTGAAACATTTATTGAAAATGCTACTTTATAAGTGAGTATTTAAGATCGTAGATGTCACGTGTTAATGATGAATGCTACAATGGAAAATGGAAGCGTATAAGTGAACGTACTACCGTACTCAGTACTTTTTCTGTGAAAGAACATTTGTCGGTACTGAGGCGAGGAGCGTGGGGGGGGGGGCTGGGGGTGGTGTGCTGTCAGGCGCCGGCAGCTTGAGGAGCGAGGGATGGGGGGATTATGATGCAATCAGGCGCCGGCGGCCGTGATTAAGAAGCTGGGGGGGGGGGCGGCCGGGAGATCCTGTGCACCAGGCACTGGGCAGCATGCAGTGGACGGCAGTCCCCATATAGCTCCACCCCCCTCTGCATATTTTCTGGTACATACCCCCACAAAAAAAGCACTGCCTGTACTCTGTGTCATCATGTTTCTTGTAATAAGCTTGTTTTGTGTTTTATAAAGAGAATTCCTATATATAGTCCAAAAATCATGGCCATAGACAACAAATATTTGAAAAAGTGGTGAGCAGCCATAATCACCTCTTTCTTATACTGTAATTTACATTTCCCCAAGCTTCGTTTTATCCCTAAGGAGTAGACGGTTGTATCAGCTGTTTAACAGAAGTGTTACCATTTTTTGAGTTCTGAAATAGAAAAATAAAATACAGTGCTATAATAATAAAAAGTTCATTTATTTTGTAATAAAATTTCAAAAGTGTACCAGAAAAAAAAAATATATATATACAGTGCCTACAAGTAGTATTCAACCCCCTGCAGATTTAGCTGGTTGACACATGCGGAATTAACTTGGCATTGTGACATTTGGACTGTAGATCAGCCTGGAAGTGGGAAATGCACTGCAGCCAAAAAGAATTTTTTTTTTTTTTTTAAAGCGTTAAAAGTCAATTCAGAGGGTCATTTATTATTCAACCCCTCAAACCACCAGCATTCTGTTTGGTCCCCCTAAAGTATTAAGAAGTAGTTTAGGCACAAAGAACAATGAGCTTCACATGTGTGGATTAATTATCTCTTTTGCCAGCCTTTTCTGACTATTTAAGACCCTCCCCAAACTTGTGAACAGCACTCATACATGGTCAACATGGGAAAGACAAAGGAGCATTCCAAGGCCATCAGAGACAAGATCGTGGAGGGTCACAAGGCTGGCAAGGGGTACAAAACCCTTTCCAAGGAGTTGGGCCTACCTGTCTCCACTGTTGGGAGCATCATCCGGAAGTGGAAGGCTTATGAAACTACTGTTAGCCTTCCACGGCCTGGACAGCCTTTGAAAGTTTCCTCCCGTGCCGAGGCCAGGCTTGTCCGAAGAGTCAAGGCTAACCCTAGGACAACAAGGAAGGAGCTCCGGGAAGATCTCATGGCAGTGGGGACATTGGTTTCAGTCAATACCATAAGTAACGTACTCCACCGCAATGGTCTCCGTTCCAGACGAGCCCGTAAGGTACCTTTACTTTCAAAGCGTCATGTCAAGGCTCATCTACAGTTTGCTCATGATCACTTGGAGGACTCTGAGACAGACTGGTTCAAGGTTCTATGGTCTGATGAGACCAAGATCGAGATCTTTGGTGCCAACCACACACGTGACGTTTGGAGACTGTATGGCACTGCATACGACCCCAAGAATACCATCCCTACAGTCAAGCATGGTGGTGGCAGCATCATGCTGTGGGGATGTTTCTCAGCCAAGGGGCCTGGCCATCTGGTCCGCATCCATGGGAAGATGGATAGCACGGCCTACCTGGAGATTTTGGCCAAGAACCTCCGCTCCTCCATCAAGGATCTTAAGATGGGTCGTAATTTCATCTTCCAACAAGACAACGACCCAAAGCACACAGCCAAGAAAACCAAGGCTTGGTTCAAGAGGGAAAAAATCAAGGTGTTGGAGTGGCCTAGTCAGTCTCCTGACCTTAACCCAATTGAAAACTTGTGGAAGGAGCTCAAGATTAAAGTCCACATGAGACACCCAAAGAACCTAGATAACTTGGAGAAGATCTGCATGGAGGAGTGGGTCAAGATAACTCCAGAGACCTGTGCCGGCCTGATCAGGTCTTATAAAAGAAGAATATTAGCTGTAATTGCAAACAAGGGTTATTCCACAAAATATTAAACCTAGGGGTTGAATAATAATTGACCCACACTTTTATGTTTAAAATGTATTAAAATTCAACTGAGCAACATAACTTTTTGGTTTGTAAGATTTATGCTTCTGTTAATAAATCCTACTCTCGTTTGCAGTTTGAAGGCTCTAACTTATTTGCATCTTATCAAACCACCTAAATCAGCAGGGGGTTGAATACTACTTGTAGGCACTGTATATGCGTCCAACTTACCGTACCATCCTTTTATCCTTTTTCACAATCCTCTGTGAAGAAGAAAAAAAATTACTCATTCCAAGTGGTTGATTAGACGTAAAAAAACCCACAGTTTTATATATTTCATAATATATTTAATCATTGGAATAGGACACATGCATGATACCTGCGAGATGTTGGACTGTTGCCTCAACAACTCTCCCATCTGGTACGTAGTACTGTCTTTTTCACTCTCAATATCAGATGCACAAACCCTTTAAACAGTTGCTGTCAAGTTTCTCTATAAATTCCAGATGAGCGCTTGGACAGCGCAGCAAGAAAGATCCAGTTCTAAAAAGCATTGATTTTCAAACAAATGCCTTTTCCTGTAATGGAGGGTTAAAAAAAGTGCTGGTTTTCCAGAAAATTCTCTACATTTGTCTTTGGACGATGTCTATCATCTAAGCTCACCTTCATTCAAGTCAGTAGAACCTAAAGGGGTTGTCCAGGCTTTTTTCCTATTATATATGTATACCTAGGCTGCAGAATGCCAACAGTTTGTAATATACTCATTGTCAGCATTCTGCATCATTGCCTACATACTACACTTCAGCACGTGTCCAGCATCACTCCTGATTTTGTAGGATCTGGTCACATGCCTACTAGGCTTTTCTTGTTCTGTTCAGAGGCTAGTCGTAACGCCACAACTGACTCTATGCAAAGTTGTTGCCAGAACCTCCTTCTGTTTATGCCTCCTCATTCCTGTATACAATGCAAGGCATTAGTAGCATTAGTTGGACTAAGCTGTCTAACCAGCTGTTAGCAGGGACAGACTACAAAATTAATGGTGGGGCGCTTCATCCTCTGCTGTTAAATCACAGTAAAAACCTAAGGTCATGCCAGGATCTTTGGGTCTTATGTCAGCATCATGTCACATATCTGGAAGTGAAATAGAAAAAAAGAGCAAGACCTATCAAAGAAAAGTGGTGTGTGTTCATTCTGCGTGTACTAATCTCTGGTAGTATACTATATGCAGTTGGGTCCAGAAATATTTGAACAGTAACCAATTTGGGCTTTGCCACTATTTTTTACTTGAAATGAAACAGCTCAGATGTAGAAGTGTAGATTTTCAAGTTTAATTAACCCCTTCACAACCAATGACATACATGTACGTCATAGTTCGTGTCCCGCCACCTGATGCAAGCTCATGTGCTGAGCTTGTATCATCCCCTGTACAACTCAGCTGAGAATCATCAGCTGAGATGTGTAGCTAACACCACCGATTGGATCAGCGATCCAATTGGCGGTTTTAACCCTTTGAAACGCGCTGTCATTCATTGACAGTGCGATACTAAGCCCCGCGGGGGTCATTACCAGAAGGTGGAGCAATGAATTTGAAATCAGGAGCGCACTCCTGAATAAATTATCATGCCCACCGGGCGTGAGGGGGGGAGAATGGAGCTGTGGAGAACGCCCTTGCTGACTACGTACTGTAGTCAAGATGCCTACTTAGCTTACGGACATGTAAGTGTAAAAACTCAATTTTCACAACCATTACAGCACACATTTAGCTCAGACAGGGATGGCTAGGGATGTAGTATAAAGCTGCAGGGACAGGTAGTGAATGGTTAGGGGGTCTAAACAAGCTGATAGGTGCCCTTTAAGGCTGATTAATGGTTTGCACCGTGTGATGAACTCTCTGTATTTTGATTTCATAATGTCTTCTCTTAATGGTAGACTTAGATACTGAAACACCTACTTCCTTAGGAGTGTCCTTCCCCTGGGTGGATTACATGAAGGGGTTTATTTTTCAACATGGAAAATATTCTGCAACCATTCACCACTGTGGTCTGTGGACATCCAGGCCTTTTTGAGTTCTCAAGCTCACCAGTGTGCTCTTTTTTTTTTTTTTTTCGTTTTTTTTTTTTTTTTGCAGAATATACCAAACATTTTTTTTTTTTTCGGTAAATCATAATATCACTGCTATCTCACTGATGGATTTCTTCTTTTTCTTTGCCTAATGATGGTCTGTTTGGCTGGCTTCACACCACGGCGCAGTCCGGTCCGGGTTCTGTCCGGTGTAAACCAGACAGCCCCAGACCGGTTTTTGGCCCCATAGTAGACTATGGGGCTGGATGGAACCGGATGGCAGCTCTCTGCCATCCAGTTTCCATCTCTCCAGATGAATCCGGGAGAAATTGGATTATTCTCACCGGACACAAAAACGTTGCTTGCAACGTTTTTGTGTCCAGGGAGAAAATTCTCCCTAAAGACCCGTATCCCGGATTCGCCCGGATTCTCCCAAATTCGGGGCAATCCGGCGCTCCCTAACATGGGAGCCTATGGGACCAGATTGCCCTGGTCCGGGACGATCCGAGAACTGGACACCGGCAGCTGCACGCCGCTGTGATTTCAGGACCGCGGCTAGCTCCCTGAACTCCAATTAGAATGTGAATACCCTCAGATTAAAACTGAGATTCTGCACTTTAAGCCCATATTATACAACTGTATATTGAATATGTTATGGTAAGCAGCTAAAATGCCAAAACGTGTGTCACTGTCCAAATATTCCTGGACATAACTGTATATGTGTATATAATCAGACATGGACATATCAACAGTACAACCTGTGCGGCTGGTCCAAGAAATTAAAGGGCCACTTCCACCACCTAAGCAGAAAGCAGCTCATGTTACAGACACATAAAGAAGACTATATTCTGTTCTTACACTGTGGCCCTCTTTAATTTATGTCCACCACTGAGATTATATATGATATAATATACACATGACTATAGACTTTTCACTTCATAGTATTCATGTCAAGGGTGATGTAGGAACCACTGTGGATGTGATGTGAGGTGGAGGTGACTGGTGCTTCACTTCCATAGATGAGTGCGCAGAGGATCACTGCTCTGTCACTTCCAATGCTGGACTAAATGATGTATGTCAGTGCATAGGCAGATTCCTTAGGGTGGTTTCACACTTGCATTTTTTATCTCGTGTCCATATCCATCCAAATCCTGAAGCATTCTGATCCCTATACTTAAAATGGAGCCGCAGGTACATGTGGTGGCTTCCGGATTCAGTCTGATCCTGCACCATCAGTTTCTTGTCACCCTCTCTGGCTGCTTGAAGTTGTGATTTTGGTGTTCAAATAGAATGTGGTCCAATGGTGGATGGGGCGGATCCGTCCTTCCGGATCTGTTTTACCCCATTGAGCATGCCTAGTCTCCATTTCCTGCACCACACAAGCTTCTACCCTGCCTCAGATAAAGGGCATGTGCCCAATGTTATTCTGTAAAAATGTTAATAAAATTTATTGTGTCCATGATTATAATATGTGGGCACATGGTGAGGGGGTCGCACGAGTGGCTTTAAACTACTACTTTATTACTCATATACTAGTAATCACTGTTTGAAGAGCCGTCTGGTTTTGCCCTTGAAGCGGGACTTCTACACCACTTCTACGCTTAGATCTGTCAGAAGTGGTGTATCTCCTGCTCCTACCCCACTTCTGACAGTGCTGTGCGTAGAAGGCCCTGCTGCGCTGGCAAAACCTGACGGCCCTTCAAACAGTGATTGTAATAAAGTAGTTGTTTTAAACCATTCACCAAGTGCCCATATATCATAAGCACACATACAATAAATTTTATAACATTTTCTCTCACCCTCTGCCCGGCCAGATCAGGTATCCAGCAGCTGCAGTGGTATGCGTGTGCAGACACACGGGTAGATGGAAGATGCTCCCATTTTGAGCCTGATCTGCCCATGCCGCAAATGTGAAACCAGACTTACACAGCCAACAAGCTTGTAGTGTGCAGGCAGGAGGTGGGGGGTGCTGGTATGTTAGGTTGGGCTAACACTGGCTGTAGCGTTAGAAAAAAAAGCACAGGTTGCTGCTTAACCTGGATGAGCAGCATGTAACCAAACTGAATGCAGACTAAGGGTACATTTACACGCGGCTACATTTCTAGGGTGGCTACAGGTAACTTACTGGTTGCAGTGAAATCATGGAGAGATTATTCCATTTATACACAGCAACAAGATAGAACCTTGTCTCCATGATTTCACTGCAACCAGTAAGTTACCTGTAGCCACCCTAGAAATGTAGCCGCGTGTAAAGGTACCCTTAAGGTACCGTTACACGGTACAACTTATCAGCGATGTTGTATGCGATCTTGGGAGCACGCTCATTTTGTGGACACGTGTAACATCGCTGGTGAGCTGTCACACCTCCAGATATCATGGACAACTCACCAATGATGTTGCAAGGAGGGATTTGCGAACGATCCCTGCTGTGAATGGGCGAAGTCAGCCGAGATATCGCTATTGCGGTGTCACACCGAACGATGCCGCAGGTTGCTTAAGTTGAAGTTGACAGGTTGTTCCGACTTGAACAACTATTGTTGTTGAATCGTGCGTTTACACGCAACAACGCAACAATTATGTAGTTTCAACATCGTTCCTGACGTCACTTTTGAACAATGTCGGGAATGATGTTGAAATGTGTAACGGGGCCTTAAGTGAAGTTCAGGAGAAACAAAAGGTCAAAACAATAAACTAAATGTATACGTCTGTTTTTATTATTATTATTGTTATTATTTAGTCTGTTTAATAATATATTATCTTAAAAATGTGTGAATTTTGAGTTTGGACAGCCTCTTTAAATGCAATAACAAACAGCTTAGGCCGGCTTCACACCACGGTTTTCTTTGTTCAGGCCCCGTCCAGTTTGAACTGGACCGAACCTGATTAAGTTTTGCCACCAAGTGTCCCTATGGTGCCAGATTGGTCCTATTTGGCCATCCAGTTTTTGTGCCTTTTCTCCCTGATCCAATTTTGTCCGGTTTTGCATCGGAGACAAAATTGGAGTCAGGATAATTTTTTTGTGCCCGGTGCAAAAAACAAACAAAACCGGATCATCCTCGATCCGGGGCGATCCGGCGTCCATAACATGGGAGTGTATGGGTGCTGGATCGCACCAGATCCAGGGAAAAATTGGATAGTTTCCCGGATGCCATGTACTGAACAGCATAGGCTCTGCAATGCTGCCGCGCTCATTCAGCACCAAGGACAGCAGCATTTCATAGCCTACGCTGAACGTTCAGCAACATGGACAGCATCACAGCACATGCAGGCTGAGATTTCAGCACCGCGGACAGCAGCAAGAACGTACAGAAATAAATCCTACAAAAAACAGGATCAGAGGGCATATTTGCCCTCAGTTTCTGGTCATCCTGTGTTGTCAGGTTCTGTCCGGTGGTTCCTGCAAAACACTGGACAGAACCTGACAGCTGAAAACTGTGGTGTGAAGCCAGCCTTAAAGACAGATTAGGGGCTGCTTCTAGAATAACAAAATACCTTGTTTTATCCTGTTTTGAACCAGCATGTTTGAGTTGTTTTTTTTTTCATCTCTACATTCTGAAAATGACTTTGATACAGGTGACTTGTTAGATAATGCTTATTGATTGCAGGATGAGTTGTATTTTTTTTTATGGTAGTATGGTACCATTTTGTGGTACTTAATCTGTACTAAACCACTTACATTACTGGGGGGAGGTGGGTGGAATTAAAAAGAAAATCAAACTTAGTTATGCCATTTTTTTTTCAGCTGCAGAAGGTAGAACACATTAAAGGAAACCTGTCAGCTAGTTTATGTCCACCAGCTATCACTATCTGTCCCTGCAGCTTCATGGTACTATTCTAATCATCCCTGTCTAAGCTCATAGTGCACCCACGCCTGCGCAGTGGAGCAGGTGTCTGTGCATAGTGCCGAAGTCTCGCGAGACATCGGCACTGATCAATGCACAGCAGACACCCGCTCCACTGCGCCGGCACGAGCTCCTGTCACTCACCGCACCGGCCAGAGGAGAGGCGGCAGATTTGAAACCAGCAGGGCGGGATTACCAGGATGGAGGGGCGGCGAGCATTTTACCAACCATGACCCAAATAGCTGCCTCCAGGACTCAACAGGAAGCCAGCTCCAGGATGAATATAACTTCATACCACAGGTTTATGCAGTCACTATAGGCACATACAGGGGTTACTAGAACCCCATTTACATCATGTACTGACCTATCAGCGACAGCAGCTGCGTGCGGCTGCATACCGGACCTGAGGGCAAATTTGCCCTCCAGTTCTGTGTGCTGATCCAGTCCGGGGCTGTCAGGTTCATCCCTAACAGCCCCAGACTGGACCTGACCGCAGTGTGAAGCCAGCCTTAACTTGCCAACTGTATAAAAGACTCCTGTCTACACACTCAATTAATCAGTCAGACTGTAACCTCTACAACATGGGAAAGACCAAAGAGCTTTCTAAGGTTGTCGGGGAAAAGTTGCTAGACCTGCACCAGAGTGGAATGGGCTATAAAAGCCTAAGACCATGCGTGAGTGAGTAGGAGTAGGAGTTGGTGCAATAGTATGAAAATTGAAAAAATACAAAGCGAGTGTCAATTGACATCAATCTTGAGCTCCTTGCAAAATCTCACCTTGTGGGGTATCCAGGATCATGATGAATGTGAGAGATCAGCCTAAAACTACATGGGGGGGAACTTATTAATGATCTCAAGGCAGCTGGGACCACTGTCACCAAGAAAACCATATTGGTAACACAGTACGCTGTAATGGATTAAAATCCTGCAGTGCCCGCAAAGTCCCACTGCTCAAGAAGGTACATGTGCAGGCTCGTCTGAAGCCTGCCAATGAACACCTTGGTGATTCTGCGGTTCATTGAGAGAATGTGCTGTGGTCAGATGAGACAAAAATTGAGCTCTTTGGCATTAATTCAACTCACCCTGTTTGGAGGAAGACAAATGCTGCCTATGACCCAAAGAACACAGTCTCCACAGTCAAGCATGGCGGTGTAAACGTTATATTTTGGGAGTGTTTCTCTGCTAAGGGCACAGGACTACTTCACTGCATCAATGGGACAATGGATGGATCCATGTACCATAAAATCCTGAGTGACAACCTCCTTCTCTCGGCCAAGACATTAAACAGGGTCGTGGCTGTGTCTTCCAGCATGACAGTGACCCAAAACATACAGCCAAGGTAACAAAGGAGTGGCTTCAAAAGAACCACATTAAGGTCAAGGAAGTGGCCTAGCTAGTCTCCAGACCTTAATCCCATAGAAAACACATGGAGGGAGCTGAAGCTCCGAGTTGCCAAGCAACAGCCTCAAAATCTTTATTATTTATAGATGATATGCAAAGAGGTGTGGACCAAAATTCATCCTGACATGTGAGCAAACCTTATCATCAACTACAAAAAATGTCTGACTGCTGCCAACAAGGGATTTGCCACCAAGTATTGTTTGCAAGAGGGATCAAATACTTATTTCTCAATGCAAAATGCAAATAACTTTATATAATTTACACAATGTGATTTCGTGGTTTTTATTTTTGATACTCTCTCTCTCACTGTTCAATTAACCTACCCTTAAAGTTATAGGCTGTTCATGTCTTTGTCAGTGGGCAAACTTATTTCCCCCACTGTAAGTTGACATGAATATCTGGAGTTGATTTAATACAGAAAGTCAGAAATTTGCACACTAAGTGTGGGCAGTGGCATAACTTCAGGCCTCGGGGCCCCGATGCGAAAGCTCCAACGGGGCCCTGTGGGGTACCTCTGGGTATGTAAATCACTTTGTAAATACATTTCTATATTTTATTTAGCATGTTTTAAAACACAGTAAACAAGCACATTGAACATGTATGCAATGAAAATTGGAAGTACATATGCAGATACATTAATGAAACCTTGGGGCACATCCATAAAAACTGAAATAAGAGAAAAGGGAATTGGACTAACAAAATGTGAGATGCAGGTACTCATCAGATCTCCTGCTATACTCTTGCATAAGGGACACAGGAGAGTTTACTTGTTTTTGTAAAACACCATGTTCTTAAGCAATCCTATTATTTTATTTTGGTAAAACAGTCAAAGGATTTGGCAAGAACTCATAAATAGTAGTTCAAGAATTGTGGATAAAGGAAGTGTTAATTTGTTCTTGATGTATAATCAGGTTGGATATAGCATTTTGCTGCTTAGGAAACGGTTTTCTAGGAAACGTGATCAGGTGTGTTATTACTGCACTGTCACCAATGCACTATGGAATTGCAAATCCATCCTGCTGGTTCATTAGGAGCAAATCAAAGAAACTTGGCCACTAGGTGAACATAGGGGGCAAAAATGAAGCACTCCCAGGGTCTACCGCAGTAGATGAACTCACATACAACAACGTAACGCGTAAAATGTAATCTTTACTTTACATACTAAAATCATACAAGGATATTCAGACAATGACATACATAACAGAGGACAGTTAGAAAAAAAATCATGGGTGAGCATGATACATATACATCGTACATAGAATTATATATATGGATTAATTTTAGCATATAGATTCGTACAGTAGCACAAGATGCTGATGAAGTGTTATTCAGAATAAATAATGCCTAATTGTTGCCAAAATAAAGAGGGATAACCTGAAAAAATACAGCAGCTATAACCAGGACAATGTGCAAACATCTAATCTGTGGCTGATAGCTTAATATATCTAAATAATTGGTCCATCAATCCATGATAGGATATAACTACAGACAGTGGCGTAACTTCAGGTCCAGGGGCCCCAATGCGAAAGCTCCAAACGGGGGTCCCAATTATTGCAAATATTTAATAGTATTAGTCTTTTTCTATAGGCCAAAGGGACTTCTGGGGCCCCCCAGGCTGCAGGGCCCGAGTGCGATTGCAACCCCTGCACCTATTGTAGTTACGCTCCTGACTACAGATCATAAATTATCATATCCATTGTCAGCCATATGACTGTAATCACAAGAAATTAATGCTATATTAGAGTGATGGTAAATCCTCAGTGTACAGTATATCAAGGATATAATTACTAAAGTGATCGGAATTAGAGAAACTAGATGGATTAAAGTGTAGGAAAACCTATAAGAATAGAAACAAGGCACAATGAAGCAATATCAGATAAAAAGGACTAGATAAGCACATATATTTACCCAGATCATGCAGGTCACCCATACACTCCGACGCCTTCCTCGGAGTAAATGATTCGGGTAAATATACGTGCTTATCTAGTCCTTATATCGTATATTGCTTCCTTATTTCTATTCTTATAGATTTTCCTACACTTTACTCTATTATTATTATTATTATTATTTATTTATTTATATAGCGCCATTAGGTTCCATGGCGCTTTACATGAGGATGAGGGAGACAAGAACAAGTACACTGAATCTAGTCGATCAGGACGTACAGGTACAGGAGGGGGACGGACCCTGTCCACGAGGGCTCACAGTCTATGAGGGGTGGGTTAGGATACAGTAGGATGGGGGAATCTGCTTTCTCTAACCCGATCACCTTAGTAATTATATCCTTGATATATACTGTGGATTTACCATTACTCTAATATATATAGCATTCATTCCTTGTGATTACAGTCATATGCCTGACAATAATAATAATAATATGTATTAATTTATATAGTGCTATTAATTCCATAGTGCTTTACATACATTTGCAACACTCATTGGGGTTCATAATCTATGTAAGTAATGAATTTTTGGGTGGCACGGCCGTGCGATCCACCAGTCACATGCTGTATATGAACTGTATGAAAGAGGAAAGAACTAGCAGCATGTATACATGACTGGGATCAAGGAAAATACAGCAACACTCTTTAAGAGTAAAAAGGTTTTTTTTATTGTCAAAAAAAAAATATATAGGAACAAACAAATACTTAAAATCAATTAAAAGGTGTGTAACACCAACACATAAAGGCTGTCGCCCTGCAACAAATTCAATATGTCAAGGGAATTAACCCTAGTATCACATAACACAAAAGTAGAAAATGAGTGACCAAATTTCACCAGTTATGACCATGTTATCAATACTTTCAAAGAGAAAGAGAAATAAGTATTCTATAATGGCACAGCACAAACAAAAATCCACAAAAATATCCACAAAGTAAGTGATCAATCAGCTTCAAATAAATGCCCCCTATTCATGAATGCTACTGATATTCTGAAGATCATAAATGAAGACCATAAAAAGTGGTGGTGGTGATCTTAGCGGCAAAAAAGCCCCCATTAATTAGTTCATATTAATACTACCAACCATTAGTCCTGAGCTATCAACAAGGGTGACCATTAAATAGCTCTAATCTAGGGAAAGAGTCTTTTAAATGCAAAATTGGCTGCAACATAACCCTATAACTGTTTGTACATATCTGTGCTATCTAATTTTGTGGAATAAACCATGTGGTCAGGTGCGGCAAGTGCTGTTTTGCCAGTTGCAGCAGATGCGGGGCCTGAAAAAAAACGCGGGGTTTTTCGCGGCTGCAACTGCCAAAGCCACACTTGCCGCAAGCCCTATAGACAATGCATGGGGCTTTGCCGTGCTTGTAAGTGTGGCCGTTAGGCGGAAGATGCGGTAAATCTGCTGCATTTTCAAAAAAACGCCTATGTGAAAGGAGCCTTAATCATATTTTTTATAAAACATTGTCTCTTTTGTTATTTAATCTTTAAAAAGTAACTTGCTTTAATGTTTATTTCATAAATCAATAGTACACATGAAGATAACAAACTTTGTAATATCACTTATCAGAAAAATTTGGCTCTTTTACCTCCTGAATTGATCTTTCATTCTCAGTTCTCAGGTAAAATCAATATTCAATGAGGACAGAGTTTTACGTTTCTGAAAGAGAATCTTGTCAGTAGAAACTGTCATCTCCTATGTAGAGGGGAAGAATGAGCTCGGTCTCTAGCTCCTACCACCTCCATCAACATAGAATCTTATAAACCAAAGAAATGAGACTACACACAATGCTATAATTGCAATGTAGGTGCACATTCACACTGTAGTGATCAACAGGCGAAACCTAAAATAAAAACAAATGAGCAAATACCCTGCAGTAAATAAATAACTAGTAATAGGGCATGTAAATTACATAGGGTACTTGATTGACACTAGTTGATTAAAGTGTAAAAGCCTTCACTTTGCAACATGGTGTACCCTCAGGATGGTCCCTATCTCTAGTAATTCACCTCTCTACATACCAGCAGGCCTCAAAGTAAACAGGAGCAGAGCAGGACACAGACCTGATTGCTTCAACACCTGTCCATAGAAGGCTATATAAACAAAATGCACAGCCTTAAGGTCCCGTCACACTTGGCGACGCACCAGCGATCCGGACAGTGATCCGACCTGCCAGGATCGCTGGTGAGATGTCAAACAGTCAGATCTCATCAGCAACGCAGCAACGATCCGGAATGATACGGAGGTTGTTGGGACCCTGTTTCTCAGACCTGTGGTGTTGAGATCATTGGTTGTTGTCCCTGTCAAACACACCAATGCACCAATCAAAAAATAGGAGATTTTTGTGTACTCACCGTAAAATCCTTATCTTTTAGCCTCTAATTGGGGGATACAGACCGTAGGTGTTATGCTGCTGTCCACTAGGAGGCGACACTAGGCAGAATCTGCAAAAGAGTTAAGTAGCTCCTCCTCTGCAGTATACACCCCTGGAGCAGGACGTGCCTCACCAGTTTTGTGCTAAAGCAGTAGGAGAGTTAACAGAGTAATAACAGTAAGACAAGGCCTGTAACCACTCAGGCAACCTGTCTAAACAGACATAGCTAACAAGGTAATAACAGTGTAACCAGGCCTGAAACCAAACAGGTACGTGTGTAAACAGTTAATAGCTAGCAGAGTACTAATAGTACACAAGGTCTGAAAACTAAACCGGCACATGTGTAACCGTGAAGTGTTAACGGAGCAATAACTTCATAACAAGGCCTGTAACTAAACAGGCTCACAGTACTACAAGACCTGTAAACAAACAGGCACAAGATTAGACAGTCAACAGGTAACAGAGTGATAATCGGCAAACATGTGTAAATATGTTAACCATGTAACAGCTGACAAGCTATGTGAGAACTGTAGAAAAGGCCCACCAGGGCAATAGGGTGGGTGCTGTGTCCCCCAATTAGAGGCTAAGAGAAAAGGATTTTACAGTGAGTACGCAAAAATCTCCTTTTCTCCTTCGCCTTATTGGGGGACACAGACAGTGGGACGTCCCAAAGCAGTCCCTAGGTGGGAAAAAGCAATGGAACTAGTAACGCTGAGCATGGTCAGTGAAGGACTATGCACCGACAGGCGAGCTGCTGCCGCCTGGAGGGCACGTCTACCCAGACCTGCGTTTGCCGAGGACTGAGTGCAAGCACTGTAGTGGCTTGAGTATGTGTGTAGGCTGACCATTTGGCTGCCTGTACACTTGTTGCGCTGACACCTGATGCCAAACGGCCCAGGAAGCCCCCATTCTTCGCGACCGGATGGTCTGGAATCGGGGAAAGCATTGACAGGAGAGGTCTTCATCTTGGTGGAAGGAGTAGACCGCCTTTAAAAGAAGGATGGAACCAGCTGTAGGGCAATCTTGCCCAGGTGGAAGACCAGAAAAAAATGGTTTACATGAGAGCGCTGCAAATACCAATACCTTTGCAGATAAAAGTAATTGCCACCGAAACATACCACTGTTTGGATGAGAATGCTAAGGGCATTCTCCCAATGGGGCTCAAAAGGTGGTTCTTGTAGGGCCGTGAGGACGAAATTCAGGTTCCACGGTGTAGTCCTGTTGTATTGAGACCTTAAATGGCAGATCCTTTGAAGGAAGGATCTTCCAAGATGTCTGGTGGCAAGGCGTTTTTAGAAGAAGGTGAAATGAGCTGAAACCTGCTGTGTGAGAGACCCTAAGGACAGACCTGAGTCTAGGTCTGAGTGGAAGAAACGGAGAGTTCCTGGTATGAAAAAAGGGCAAAGGTGAATGACCTCTAGAGGTGCCCCAAGCAAAAAATAAATAAATAAACAAAACGATTACACCTGTGTGATGGTATATCGTTGATAAGGCTTGTTGTTACAAAATCCTGGTAAAAACCTCCTTGGGTTAAGTTCCAGGTCTCAAGGGCTACGCCATTACTTTCAGTTGATGAATTCTAAGGGAGAATTGGCCCTGAGCTGTCTGTTAGTCGTCTTGGTACTGCAACTATGAGTTGGCCGAAATCTGCGTACCAAGCGCTTC